>JANSTT010006248.1:0-28317 GCA_026745375.1 Platyura marginata
TCGTTTATTCAATCCAGTCCCGAAAGTCCATTGATATTTTCGTTGCTCCATAGAATATTTTTGGCACAAACTATTGAGGAACTTAAGGCTGCTGTATTTTCCAAAAATGTGTCCGAAGATGATTTTCAGGTAATGCAACATTAACTATCAAAAAATGTTTGTCTAACATCAAAACAATAGGCATTTTTGGTATATTCCTGTGGATTTTTTGCAAACAATGGTAATTACAAAGGAATTGGAGACTCGAAAATCATTCCTAATTTAGATGTAGATATTTTTGGAAAAATCATTGAAAATAGTAAGGCATATCAAGATGACAAGGAAAATATGGAGAAACTTTGGAATCATTGTAAAAAACCAATCTTTTTGTTAAATAAGCGGACAGAAAATTTAGGCTTAGCCGATACTGGCATAACAACATATTTCTCTGATAACTGTACGAAAGAGGATGCCGATTTGGTAACGGAATGGTTAAAAGTTAAGAAGTTGGAAGCCTATATATGTAGAACTTTTAAAATAATTGAAAATGATCGTCCAGTGTATGACGTAAAATTGGCTTCAATTGAAACAGGTGATAAACAAGGTATCACGTGTCCACCAGAAGAGTACAAGGGGAATATGTTCAAGATCACTAGAGGTGATTATTCAAAAATATTGACAATGGTTGTTGAGAATTTACAAAAAGCCAAACAACATGCCGCAAATGACAATGAAATTAGTATGCTGGAGCATTATATCAACAGTTTTACGGAAGGAAGTTTAGATGAACACAAAGAGGGCTCCAGGTAATTTAAATAAGTTCTAAATTTGATTCGATTTTACTACAAAAGTTTTAGAAAAGTTAAATATCCGCTTGAGTTAAGGTATGTACCTACCCTACTCGTATATTTATCAACAAGAAAGTGAAGATTCACTAAACTCCTGTTACCATTGACTTTCTGTGTGCATTTCACTTTTTTCCTATTTTTTTACTAAATTATTAGTTTATAGTTACGTATTGTTGAAGGCGAATTTTATTCTCTTAGAAGTGCTCCGAAAATGTCTTTCAGTTAAGGGAAAATATGTTGCTAAATAATATCAAGTACCATGTGATAACTCAGCATCCTAGCATCCGGATCAAAACAATTTTACCAGATTTGAATTCTAATACCAAAAATTAGCAAGAAATAAATATAATTCGACAAAAGTTCAGGTCTCAAAGGGTTAATTAAAAAATGTATGATGATACCGATACTGGATCATTTTCAAATCTATGTCTTTAATAATTTGTTCCTTAAACGTATTGGAACTAGGAATTGTTTGAATTCTCATCTCTGAGGACTATCACCAGATCAATGATCACAACAATCATTTTTGTTTTTGTTTATATAGTGTAGGACCTTAGGTTTTTAATAATTGAAAAGGGCCAAGAATATAAATGCAAACGGTAGGGAGGTTTTCTTAGCAATTAATAGTGCTCTTAAATATATAGATTATAGTGTAAGGAGGAATTTATGGATAATATTAACTTTATCAGATATTGGATCAAAGATAAGGGACCAGTTATCGAATCATATATTGGATTCATTGAGACTTATCGTGATCCAGCCGGAATTCGTGGTGAATTTGAGGGTTTTGTTGCAATGGTCAACAAAGAAATGTCTGCGAAATTTGGAGAGCTAGTGACAAATGCTGTTGAATATTTACCGCTTCTTCCGTGGGGCAGCGATTTTGAAAAAGACACATTTTTGAAGCCAGACTTTACATCTCTAGACGTATTAACATTTTCTGGTTCAATGGTACCATCCGGTATTAATATTCCAAATTGTAATTAAACAAATTGTAATTGAATAGAAAGAAAAAAACGATTCTAAACATAAAAATTATTCAGATGATGAAATACGTCAAAATGAAGGGTTCAAAAATGTATCGCTCGGCAATGTAATTGAAAATTCTTATAAACCGGATAAATTTCCGTTCTTATCAGATGAGGATGGGGAGCTATTCAAATCGCTAAAAATTTCCGCTTTTGAGGTATGTAGGATTTGAAGAATATAAAAAAAAATGTTTTAAAACATTATTGGAATTATAATAAAAATAGGTTCAAGTTGCTCTTCACGAACTTCTTGGGCATGGCAGTGGCAAACTATTCCGTATTGATGAGAATGGAACATTTAATTTCGACAACGGCAAAGTAGTAAATCCACTTACAAATAAACCGATCGAAACATGGTATGAACCGGGTGAAAATTATGATTCGAAATTCGGCGTCATCAGTTCATCATACGAAGAGTGTCGGGCTGAAGCAGTCGGACTTTATTTGAGTTTGAATCGTGATGTATTGAAAATCTTTGGTTGTACTGATGAGCAAAAGGTTAGCGATATTATTTATATCAATTGGCTTTCACTTATTTGGAATGGTGCCGGTTTGGCAACCGAACATTATAATCCAACGAATAAACAATGGCTTCAGGCCCATAGTCAAGCTCGATTTGTTATAATGAAAGTATTACTTGAAGCCGGCGAAGGTTTACTGTCGATAGAAGAAACAGAATCGGACAAAAATCTGCTTATTAAATTGGATCGGAGTAAAATTGAAACGGTGGGCAAAGAGGCTCTAAAACAATTTCTGATTAAACTACAAGTGTACAAGTCAACTGCGGATGTTATAAATGGAACTAAAATGTACAATCACTATTCAGAGGTTAATGAAGAAGGTTCCCATCCATGGTTGCGATGGAGAGATATTGTTCTTTTACATAAAAAACCTCGATCGATATTGGTGCAAGCAAATACTGAGCTCGAAGGTATTTTTATTTGTTTGTTAATTAAATAATTCTGTTAATCCGAAACAATAATTTTTATTAGGAGACTCTGTTGCTTTAAAAACCTATGAGATGAACCATGCGGGCTATCTAAAATCTTGGGTTGAGCGTTTTGCAGGCATTAACGTTGCTGGTTTGTTGGAAGAGATTTGGAATAGTGACAAAATCTATTTTCCAACACTTGTTGAATAAACCAATTTTGTGCCATTATTTTTTAACGTAACATTTATTTACTCCCCCCACCCCTTACCAAACTGATACTTTGTGTTCCGTTTAAAATTGAATAAATATTTTTATTTTATCTTACGAGAATAATTTTTTTTAAATTTATGCCAGTGACATCCGAATTAATTTATCTTAGGTTAAACAGTGAGCGGCCGAATAATTCTGTTACGTTTCTCTGAACTGTGAGGAAGTCAAAACTACAATCGAAAAATTTCTTACGCTAAATACTTACGATACACAGTAAAAAAAGAAAGAGACAGAAGACACAATTTTTGTTTAAAATATTTTTAATAGTATATCACTTCAGCAGCTATTTTACAATTAAAGTGAAAAACTAATTTTAAATTTGAACAAATTTTATATTATAAAATGTTGAATTTTACTACTTTCGTTTTAATTATTTTTTTTTTTTTTTTTTTTGTGAGCATCGTCTCCATACGGAAGCAACAACTACATTTTAACTATATAATTATATTCGTACAATTTATAACTATATAACAAATTTTTTTTTCTTTTTTATGTACAAAATAACTAACTGCTCCAACAAATTGCTTTTTTTTAGGGGGGGGGTGTGGTTGGTGTATGTTTTGTTTTGATAATTAAAATTTAAAAAAATTGCCTTCTTTCAAAAAATTACAAATACAACCGATGACCGAACCAAGCGCGCGCGTAATATGAAATCAGAGTATTTACAAAAGTTTTTATAAAAATTCACCATTTTTTTTTCTTTTCTATTAAATTTCACAAAAATTTGTGGTTCAATTTGTTTGATATGTGTAAATATTGTGAAATTGAGAATATTTGAAGCATTACGCGTTAAAAATCTTCTTTTTATATGTCAATTTTAGTGGCCAAATAGAATTTAACAATTTAAACATTTTTTTTTAAACATAACTAACATAATTAGTATACCAAATGTTTATTATTATATAGAGTTGTATTTTAAAAGCATTTTATAGCTAATTAAAAAATTAAAAAAAAATGTTGCTCGACATAGTTTTTTTTTAAAAAAAAGCAATATTTAGAACAAATATTAATAAGAGTAGAGATGGATTTCATAAAATACCTGTAGGCAAGCCATTTCGGACTTATGATTTTTGATATTAATAACATTTGATGTTTTTCTTTCTTCTTTAGTTCAATGGTTATTTTCAAGGTCAAAGTTGAAATAAATTTAAGTAACATAATTTATTAAATGATGACGTTTGTCTAAATCAATTTTCTATATATTTTAGAAAAACCCAGTAAATTAAGAGTTAAGAGAGACGTGGCTCCACACAAAAATTCATAACTACTAAACGAAATGTCAATCTATGTTGAGGTTACAATCAAATTATAGATAAGAAAAATCCAAAAAAGGCAGCTTTTTTGGAATTTGAAAAATTAGATTTTTTATTAAAATTTAGATCTCAGTTCAGTCACAATTTGTAATACGCAAGTTTTTTTTAAACTTTGACCTTGAATTAAAAAAAAAAATATTAATAGTTTTTTGGGAAAATATTGGTATTTTGAACATAATAAATAACTTCACCAAATTTTATCAAATTCAAAAATCAGTTGTTAAAAGTATGTAGGTAAGCAGTTTTTCCATTGACATTTTATCGCTGAACAATTTATTTCCGAACTGTCCACGTTCCCTGCAGCAATATTTATTATCCGAGAGATAAATTGTTCCGGAATTGTTTTTTTTTGTCTAGACTCCCCATTCATTGTCAATAAAAATAATTAGAATCTGCTTCTTCTTATGTCTGAATTGTTTTGCGCCGTCGTATTCAAAATATATTTATTGGCAAAAAAAAATAAAAATTCAACAGACGTGTAATATATTGATTGACCAAAAATACTGGAAATTCAAGACAATATAAGAAATGTTCCGGTTCTAGAACCGTAACTTGAATACTAAGAAAGTTAAAAAAACGGTCAAGATGTTCATTGAACGGCCATTCTTTCATCATAATAATTACGAATTTTGTTTTAAGCGCAAATTTATTTTATTAGACCTCAAATTATCAAAAATCGCTTTTATTTTCCACAATTTCGGTATTGTGATTTGATATTGGTCCAGTGGACAACGATCAGTAGAAAAAAGTCTGAAGTGGTGTTGCTTAAAGTGAAAGCGCAGTGTTTCAAGACAATAGACGGGATTTTTTTGGCCATTTTAAACGTATACTTGGTGAAATAAACAAAAATTCCGTAAATAATCAATTGGCGATTTTTGACTATGAACGGCAAAGGACAAACCGATTGTTAAATGTTTGAGTCCAAAACCCAACTGGTCAATGAACCGACCTTACTGTGAATTCAATGGGTAATGCTGTTACCAAGCCAAGTAAATGTTTCATCATGCAAATATAGAAGAAGGAACATTGAAAATAAATCTCATCATTGTTTTATATTTTTTATAATTAAATGTTACGCCATTTTTTTTTTTTTAATTCTTTTAACTGCTTTTTTTTTATATATAAAAAACCAAGCAAATTTTTAATTAATAGTAATTAAAATAAATAAACAACAAATTAAAAGGCATCGTTGCGTCCACATGAAGATGTCGCAAAATTTTTAATATTAATTGGTGATTAATAATTAATTTAAAATCAGTGTTTAATATATATATACACTGCAACGTTATTTTTAATTATTGTTATTTTTAAATATTGTGCAAAATTAAATTTGTGTTTAACTATAAATATATTGCGGTATTCTATAATGTGAAAGAAACAAGGAAAATTGTAAAAATAGAAATTTATATTGAAACACAAATTTATATTTTGCTCAAGCTTTCTAAGCTACTATTTTAGTAATTTTTTTTTTGTGTTTTTTAAAATTAATCGGTTTTTTTTATTAGGTCCTAACTTTTAAAAAGCTTTTTTTTTTGTTTTTATTTATTGAACTTTTTTTTTTAGTTTAATAATTTTTTTTTTTTGTAATTAAGTGAACAAGATTATATTAGATTGATTTTTAATAAAATTATTAATTTATATATAGTGAAAGTGTATATAGTTTTCTAATATAATATTAATTATAATTAATAATAATTGATGATTAAAATACATTCGAAACCACAAATATTACTAATGTTTGGAATTTGTGTTTTTTTTTTTGGTTTTTTGTTTGTTTTGTATTAATTGTGAAGAATAGGTAGGTAATTTTAGTAACAACTGGTAAGTTATATGGAAAACGTACAATAAATATTGATTAAGATATTCAACAATTAATAGGATTAGTTTAAAAAATGTAATTAATTAAATTTATTCACATTTTAACAGTATTTTTAACTCTTTCGGGCTAACATGTTTACAGGTCATTTTATCAGATAGGAGAGTAGGACAATAAAATGTTTAATTTGATTTGATCTTATTTTACAAAAATTAATTTTTTACTCCACCAAGTACCAATTTTTTTTTTCGATTTGGCCCTTAATGAACGTTTCAGAAGATAATTAAATTATAATCTTTTGTTTTATTACATACAACAATTATAGACCAATAACTGATAATTAAAAAAAAACAAAATCGCCAAATCGCACAACAGACAATGACAAACACTTAGATCTATAGCAGAACTAACATTGAGGGACGAAAGATGTGGTAAGATGGTCTAACGAAGATGGGAATGCCGAGACTACGTTAGCAGAATGGCCAACAAAAGGATCATGAAAGTTGTCAAATTAGGCTATCGCACAAGAGGAAGGCCGAAAAAAAACGTTGGCACGAGTCGTGGACGTCTGAATCACAGGAGCAAAGTGTACAAGAAAACAACAAGACTTAGCCTTATTTAAACGAAGAAGAATTATACACCTTGAATCTTGAAGAAGTTAATTGAATATTTGTTGAGACTAATTTGTTTGTTCTTGTCATTGATTTTGGGCTGAACTATTATCCAAAATGAAGTTCTTGTTCTGTTCTTACGAAGCGAAACAACAAATAATGTCCCAAAAATGATTTTATACGGTTTTTTAGAATATTTTTGGTATTTCAAAACAAAGGCAGTAAAATCTTAAGTGGAAGTTGCTTCAAAATGAAATATTCTCACTATTTACAGTATCTCAGATGATAGGGTATAGTAAAAATGTAAACTTACATAGTTTGGGTGTTAAGTCAAACCTCGTTTTATCAAATGAATTCTTTGAAAAATAACTAGAAAGGGAGAATTTAACAAAACCTCAGCCTGCTATAGGTAAATTTGTTTTTTATTTAGCTTTAAAAAAATTAAAACTGAAATTTAAAACTTACTTACCAGTGGTGTGTGTGTTTTTTTTTTATTTAACAAATTATAAATTTTTTGTTATTTTATATTTGTATACTTTCTATGTTTTTTTCTTTAATAAAAAATATATTCCAAAACATGTTCTGATGTCCAGCCAGTTAACAGTATTTTGAGGATCGTAAATTTTACAGATTTTATTGCAATTTTTTTTTTTATACATATACTTAGTTAATATTTAAAGAGAAAATAGACAACTACATTCGCAAATCGATTTTAAAAACATTTTTGTTTTATATTTTGCGCAATTTTGTTTGTTTGTTTAATTTTCAATTAGTTTTAATACTCTTAAGAAATATTTAAATTTTTTCTATTGCTTCGGCCCAAATTGTTTTAAGAATTCTAGAATATTATTCTAGATGAAATAATTTTAATTCTCAAAAAAAAAAAAAAAAAAAACACCCAGTGAATAATATACAAGAGAAAGTTAAAATATTTCTTAATACATTTTTGTGTTTATACATCAACAAGGAAACTTCTGAATTTATTTACAAATCCAGAAGAAAAGAGAGAAAGTGATAGGTATATAGAAACAAAACGATTTTTCTTAATTTTAGAGTCTTATTTCGAATAAAGTAATATATGCCGTTGATACTGGAAGCCTCAAATCAAAACTCAAATATGATAACCTAAATGTTAATGCACTTATGGTCAATAAGACCCATCAATAACAAGCATGATGCTCGTTTTTTGTATTTTTTTTTTGTTTTTTATTTTTTGTTTTGGTTAATAAAAAAAGCACCATTCCTCCAACGATTTTTAATATAATGAGCGATTTTTGGTTTGTTTATTTTAGAAGCTGATGAGCTCTTTCGTTGGCTACTGCTATCCTTGTTTCGTTGGATTCACCCTGAAATAAATAAAACGACATATTACATTAGGATATTAATTTGAATTGTTAAGAATATTTTTTCGGTATTACCTTTGCATTAATTCGTTCTATCATTCGATTTTGATTTTCCAGTTCGGATCCCATATCCAAAGCCATATTCCTTAAATTACCAATCATTGTATTCACTTGGCCCATGTTCTCTTCCATTTCATCTTCTCGGGCATCGTCTTTTTGTATTCTAATATATTGGAATTGGCAAATTATTTGTTGTTGTTCAGTTAAATTAGAATTAAAAAAGAAAAGATCAATTGTATGACATTAGGACGTTAACTAGTAGTCTAGTAATTAGAAATGGTGCGATTACTGATTATAAATCCTTGCGAAGCATCGGCGGTAACATAATAGACTCGATACGGAAGAACTCAAGTCTAAAAAGTCTACATAATCTTGCTAATCTCTAGAATATATTTAGGCATTTGGAAAGATGGAATGCTATATAGTTAGATAGAATCGAGAAATTTTGGATGCAAGTAAGAATCACTTAACAGAGGAGCCATTCAATGAATGTCATATTAGAATACAAGTCAGTCGAAAAATTGCATACATTGGCATAAGATAAACAGCGAAAAAAAACCTCCTACTGCGGTAGCATTAGAAGAAATCTTACAATAAAGCTCCACACTCTATATTTAGAAGATAGAGATCTGTAATATACAGATAAGTTTGCTCAGGAGAATGATTTTTTTCATTTTCCAAAAACTACTATAGTCTAAGAATATTTCGATATTTTGGCGTACATCATTTGGAAATTCCTGTTCTAACTAGAATAGAATTTAATAGAATTCACAGATTCAGTGAGTATACTGGGAAAGAACCGGCTGTTGTCTTTTTCATCAGAAAATATTTATCCAAATTTATTCTCAGAAAAAAAAAAAAAACTAAACCACCTAATTATACGAAAGCTTAATAATAACCAAAAGTTATTGATCTGTGAAAAGTCACATAGAATATAAAATTGTTAATTGATGGTTATATAGAGAGAGATAGGTATCTTCTAATACACGAATAAATTCTCATGAATTATTTTCAACCCTCTTAAAACCATGAACCACAATTACGCATTAAATCTAATACTGAGTTCGATTCGTGTATTAAATATAAATCAAACGATTAGTCGTATAATATTAATTAACACATTTTTTTTTTTTTTATTTTTTTAGGTCATCCAGATAATGAAGTAGAGTTATCTGAGGATACAAAAACTTTTTTGTATTCGCCTCCGGTTTTTGCCATGCACAAAAGAAGTTAATAGACAATATGATAAATGAACAGATATCAACTGCTAAATTGTATTGCGTGAGGGGAATACAATAGAGTCCATATTTAGTTCCAATTATGTATGCCACTGAAGGTGAATCGAAATATATGTAGTAACATCAGGTAAGAGTTTTATTGATCTATCTATTAATTTAAAAGTGTTTTGCATCCTACATAGAATTAATATAAATTTGATAAATATCGTAGTTAATTCCAATTTTCCAATTAATGAATTTATTTTTAATTTACTTACCTTCCAATATAACCAGATGGCATCATTTGTTGACCATCCATCATTACTCTCTGCGGTTGATTATTTACAACTTTACCGTCTCCTTCGCCTTTCCAGGCACCCTCATCCTCTTTGAACGCATTGTTTCTATAACAAATTAATTGTAATTGGTCTAAATATTGCACTAATGAATTATTTAGAAATTTTTTTTTTTTCTTTATTTTTTTTACTTTTTCCACGGCAGAACACAAATGCCGCAACATTTTTCCATTCCACTTAAAGCTTTTTCGGCGTCCATCATGTCAGCCCGAATTTTATCCATATTTTCCTCAATACGTTCCAATTGTTCTATGAAATAACATTAGGCGATGCTTCAATAAATTATTTGTAATGCTAATTTGTCGATAAATAATGATGTGAAAGCAATGAGACACGTCGACGAGGTTTATATAATAATTTCAAAAGAAAATATTGGGGGCGCCCCGCCAAAGTGGGGGGGAGAGGGTTTGTTAAATTATAAAATTTCAAGTCTATAAATTGCTATAAATTAAAATATAGGAGGAATTAATAAGGGGTGGCTACTCTATTTATGTACAGCAAATACATTCTCAAACAAATCAAGTGTCTTAAGCTTCTTATAGTTTTTGTAATTGTAAATCATGCTAATTAAGGAAAGCAAAAATATTTAACATTCTAATGTAGAAACTCTAATTATAAGCGAAGTTGTATACGAGTATATTTTGATAGTTTTTTTTTTTTTTAAATTTAGTGTAGAGCCTTTCGGATAATATTTTGTTAAAATTATTTATCTAACTATACATAAATACCTAGTTTAGTTATTAAAAAATCAAAAAGTTAAAGTTTTCAACCATGAGTACTGCCAAATTTGTGAATGGTGAATATTTTACCATAAAATTAAAGTTTTTTTTTTATCTGTTGGCAACTAATTTATGTAGAAAAACTAGATTTTCCTCTGCAATTAATTAAGTTCAGTTCAGTTTTTCTCAATTACATATAAATTGTGGGGGATCCGCTACACACATGAGTTATTTTGAAAATTATTGCTTTTCGAAAATTTACATGAAGGTCTTCGGTTTCGTTTTTTTTTTTTTTTTTGGTAGGCACTCTATTAGACCGCACAAAATTATCCATTTTAAAGGGCACCTTGGAAGAATGAAGAAAAAACATAATTTCTCATGTCGTCGTCGCATTGCTATTTTAATATCTAACTAAGCTGAAATGACTGTAAGACTATGCGTCTGGAATTCCCGAAAAGAAAAGACGGTGAAAATCACAACAGCACGAAACGATATCGAATCATAGATAAGTTTCATCTAAGATCGCTTAGCCGAAGACAGATAGTAGATAGACAGATAGATACAAATAGAAATTTGTAGTTCACTCAACTGAGAAGGTCCTGAATTGGTTAAGTTTCGTTTTATAATGGTTTTCCATTACATAACGATCCGTTTACATTCCGTATCAATTTGTATTATTTCGTTTAGAAATGGACCAAAAAAAAAAAAAAATTGTAGATATGGCTTGCTAAACTAAATGCTACCAAACATTTTCAATAAACACCTACACATGTTTGTAGGGAAAAAATTAAATTTCCTTTCTTTCGTTTTTGGGTAACGTAAAACATTTTTCTGAAGTTAAGCTCAGTGGTTTGATATTTGCATATAGTTGTACGTACATTTATGTAGGTATAAACTTTATATATGTACTGTACATATAGGTATAAAATATTTATAAAAAATCTGACATAAAATATATATAAAATGGATACAAAAAACTTCCGCCAGTCTTCCCGTGTTGAGTTATTTTTAAAGGAGTAGATATTTCAATATAAGAAAGGTACCTAACGTACACAGACTATATATTGAAGGTTGATTCAATTTTAATTCTTTTTAAACCTTCCTTGAATATGGTATGAACGGTTTAAAGCTGAATTTCTAATATATTGAGCTTTTGTTGAATGTTTTTTTATGCCTACCGCATATACCAAAATAAAATAAGTAATATTCAAAACAGGAAGACCTGATTTTGAATTAAACATACACTATATAGGTATAAGAAAATGTGTAAGCTGGATAGAAGGTATGGTTAACAATATCATAAATTTGGAATAAGGATTTGTATAGATTCGATAAGATCAAAAAAAAAGGGGGTTTACTATTAGACGTCATTGAAAAGACGTTTAAACCTGTCGTTTAGTAGTTAGAGGTAGGTACTGGTCAATCTATCTACTTTATAATATGTATGTACCTATGTATGTATATACTTAAAGAGAAAGCAAAAATATTTCACTGTCAATTTCGCAGTTAGTGCTTATTTGTGCTTATTGTGTGTATCTTTTTTCATAGGGCATGTTTCTAAGAACACTTGCGGAGACATAAAAAGTTTTTCATCTATAGTCTTTTGGTTTTGACTTATTTTCCTCTTTATTCTTCTGTGGATTTTCTGTCACATAAAAAATTGTAGTTTTCTAAAGATTATACCAAAATAAAAAAAAAAACTTTTTGGAAACAATAATTCTACAAGATTTAATCCCATATATATGAACATAAGAATGCTTTTCATCTGACTATGTGTACACCAAGACCTCGATTTGCGTCGTTAATTGGTTCCACAGACACAAATCGAATTAATCTTTTACATAGGATTCTATAGGAATTCTTTTAATGCGTTCCACGAAAATCAACAAAATAAACGGCGCAACTTCGAAATGAAGAATTACGAGAGAGGCGAGCAACAATTTGTTAGTTTTTTTTTTCTTCCTTAAATGCCTCCTCCTATTGTCGATAATTATACTATCGATAATTTCGACCCAGTCTATTTAGTATTGTATTTAATACCAGATTTCATTTTTTTTCAGCTAACCATTTTATTACATATTCTGGGGTCAGCCTATTTTCTATACAAATACTAAATACTTCAACAGATTTTTTATACATACATATATGGATTAAATTAGGAACAGGAGAAAAGAAAATTGTAGATTAATTAGTTGCCATTTATATCTGTCGGTTTGATAAAGTGAACTAAGATAATGTTAGATTATACTGACAAAATCATCAATTTGATATCTTTTCACATTAAATATTAGATAGATCGAACCTACCACCACCACCACCACCACCTATATTTATTTATACCCAATACATTTAAACAAAAATATCCTTAAATAGGAAATAGTTCTATCGTTTAGCATAGGTATTTTTTTTCTCATTTATTTAAATCTTAGCATTACTATCCTATACAAATAAAATTAAATAGATTAAAATAAATCTTTGAAATCGGAAAAAGTGGCTAAATAGGTAAGTATACAAGGTTATATTACATATATATGCAGGTATATATTTCATAACAGAAGAATTTCCATACCGTCATAATATATAATAGAGGATTTTTTTTTTATATTTATATTTTAATTCAGAATAGGTATCTACCTTCATCTACCTACCTCTACCGCCCTAAGTAGATAATATGAATGCTTTCTCTATAGTATTAAAGTCGTTAGTGGGTGGAGTGGTATAAAAGTGAAGACAACTATAAATAGAAATATGTATACTAAAGACAGTAAACAAACTTGCCCTATACGGGGATATAAATATTATATAAATTTTTTTTTCTATATAGGGTAGCGCAAAAGTAATAAAATAATTAAAACTAGTAGGTACGTAATTTAAAAATAATTTCTTTTTCCTTCTAATAACAATAAAAATAGATATTTCTGTGGACTTCGATGTTATTAAAAAATCAACACTACTATATGTATACTAAATATACGTCAGGACGTAAAAATAGTCCCCTTATATTTTAAAAAAGATTGTTTGAAACATCTAAACCTATTCGAAGGCTTAAAAGTGACAGAAAGCTCGAAAGCTCAAAGACAGAAAGTGTCCAGGCAACGTATACATTCCTTTGCGTTGGGACAGAATATCCTTGCGACAAATCTTATTACATTTTTATCGGAAGCCTGTTTGCTGTAGGATCACAATGATTAAAGTTAGGTAATGCCGCGACTGATCTAGAATATTGATCTGCTTAGAATCAATCGTACAACTGTAGTTTCAGCACAAGATGGTGACACTGTGTGGTGTGTGCTCAACAAAGACATAGATGTTCTAGTAAAAAATATTGTAAAAATTCGCGACGCTCTTTTTATATTTTCTAAAATTGATCAAAATCCTATGAAAATACGGCCATGAATGATCGTAGAGAGAGAGATCACTATAATATATAGCCGGTCCATTTTTTATTTATTATGGGATTAACATTATTCTATCCATAATTAAAGAACTTTCCTGTTTATTTATTCTAATGTTCAAAAAATGATAAACAAGCACGAGCATTACTTTTGAGTAACCCTATATATGTTACATTATATTGAAAGTTATATAAATATATTCGTCTACATTTCAATTTAAAGCTTTTAATGCTGAATATAGAATTTTTATTCACAAAAAAAAAAAAAAAGAAATAAAAGTATATAAAATACAAATCCTGCTTTGTATCAGGAAAAAATAAGAAATTCTCTTAGCGTAAATCCTCAAGGCTCAAACTTTTGATATTTCTAATGATATTAAGTATAATAACAAACAATTTCCTACTTTTATTATTTACGATTATTTATACACACCAAAACATCACACCATATTATATAAAAGTGTACAGAGAATGTTCAATTGTTTGTCGGGAAGGTTTTTTTTATTTTGTTTTTTTTTTTTTTTTTTTTTTTAGCAAATAGCTTTAAAATAAAAAGAAAAATTTTGTTAGTATATTATTGCAGGTTTTGTATAATACGAGTAGATATATACACAAAGTGTCTTGTTGGATTTGTTATTTGAATTATTATTGTTGTTGGAACAAACAATACACTGACGGTTGATTATCTATATATTAAAAGTATTATATAAGTTTCGTTTGCAATTAACAAACATGCAAACACCTAGAGTTTTAAACTTACAAAATTCTGATTTCTTTGTACAACTTCCTTATAAAATCAATCGTACATTCGCCTAGAATAAATTATTTTGCATATTTATATAAAATAATCTACAAAACAATGTAAAGGTAATAATAATCATAATAATAATAAATAAAAAAAAAAAAAAAAAATTGAGAACCATTATTTCATCGATTATAATTCTACTTGTTAATGTAAGATAAATTGGTTTTGCTTAATAATGTTACTTTTTGTCTACAAGAAATTGTGTAAATTTGTGCATTTATCAAAAAAAAAAAAAACTTTTGCATCTCAAAAGAAAAAAAAAAGCTCAAGCAATAAAAAGCGTTTTATATCTTATGAAATTTATATGTCCATCAAATTATTTAACGAAGTTTTTTATTGTAAATTGAAAATTTCTTATTATTGGTTTTAAACTATTCGTGTTATTATTGTTAACTGTTTGTCAATTGGTTTGTTTGTTGTTGTTATTTGTTATTCATACAGATTTTAGGCCCGTATGGAAGCAAACCGAAATTCAAGGCAATTTTTTTTTTTTTTTTTTGCAAATCTTGATTTTTTTCACTCAAATACGAAAACTCACATATAATTCGTGTTTATAGTTTAAAATTCGTTCCTCCATACGGGCCCATAATGTCAATGTCAAATATACTTATATGTAATTGATTAGGTACGAAAACTTTATGTATGAAATGATTTCAGTCCATAAACTTCATAAAT
The DNA here is from genome assembly GCA_026745375.1 of Platyura marginata. Lineage (NCBI taxonomy): Eukaryota > Metazoa > Arthropoda > Insecta > Diptera > Keroplatidae > Platyura > Platyura marginata. Next base: position 15,366 of record JANSTT010006248.1, read on the forward strand.
AAAGAGTTTAATGTAATAAGTAGGTACTTGTCTCTACATCGTACATATTAACGTATGATTTTATATTATTTTAAATATGTACTTTAAATGCCCATTTTCTTTCCAATAAAAATCGATCTGTGATTTTTTTTTTATATTTAAAATTTGAGATGTTATTTGGTAGTTTTTTTCTCCTATATTTAATTTTGACATCAATTTTAGATTAATATTTTAATGATTATTAAATAAGTAGAAGGAAACCCCCTTTAACATTGAGACGATCAAAAGAAAAACGCGATTCAAAATTAAAAGCGATTATATGCATAATGTCTTATGTACACAAAATATGTATTTAAATTTTTGTTTATTTTAACTATTAATTAATTGGTTATTATGATCTAATAATTAACTTTTAGAGGAGGCGCGATCTAAGAATTTTTAGAAAGTTTGTTTTTAAAGTTAAAGTTTAACGTATGTACTTTAATTTTAATTTTTATTTTTTTATTTCCATTAACTTTAAACAATTATTGCCAATGTTCCTTCCCTAGGGCCATTTTATACCGATTAAAAATTAAAATTAATTCTTCAACTTATTTTTTACTGTATAGAATATTTGGATTTGCTAGCTGTTACTATGGATAGAATTCTCCCTCAAGAAAAATACCAAGGGAGACAAATTTCTTCCATAATTTTTATTAATTAGTTGACAAAAATACTTCTAACCATTTGTAGCAATGGCGGCTGGTAAAAATTAATGGTCCATGGTGGGAATATTTAATAAAAAAAACAAAAAAAAAAAAAACTTTAGTCATTAAGTGAAAGAAAATTAGGGTGTGGTTTTGAAACTTTCTCTTATTTTGAATTTGAAACAATTTTTGGCAAATAAAATGTATGGGAAAAAGTTAACCTGCTAAGGTCAATACATTTTGAATAATTTAGACAATCTATAGGTATCTAAATAGACAATCTATATCTAAACAGCTCCCAGCTTTTTTTTTATATGTAGGCAATGCCCTCATACTAAACGTCAAAATTTCAATAGATTAGAATATATATCATTAGAATATATATGTAGATAAAGGGTTAAAATTCAGCTACACACATAAATCCAAAAATTATGTTCACCAAAGAACCATAAATGACATGAATGAATTAAAGTGTTTTATAAAAAAAATGCAACATCTCAGATATTACAATGTACGTTGCTCCGGCTCTCAAAAAATACAAATTTTTATGAATTTAATAAAAAATTATATATCGAATAATCAGAATAATTTATTAGTTGCATTAATATCATTTCAGAGCACTATAACGAGAAATAACAAATCGAAGAATCAAACTGAAGAATACTTTTAAAACAACATTTTTTTTTTAACTTTATATTTATGTAGTTATTTTACGTAAACATTTAAATTGTGAATTTTCTATATGAATTATTCATAAATCGCGTTTTTTATTTCATAAATATATATTAAATTAACATAATTTTATATACAAATGCTTTAATTTTTATTTTGAGCATGCACAATTTTTAGCAAAAAATTAATTTTTTGTGATATTAACAATTAAGGCATTTATATACTCGTAAAAATGAAATGAAATATTTGAAAATTTTTATAAACTCTATTAAAAATTATTTTTGGTGTTATATAAATTACAAAATCAAAGATAAGCCAATTCTATATAATAACAAACTATATATATAGGTATATAATTGTATAAAAAAAAAAGAAATAAATAAAAAAAAAACCAAAAAACTAAAAGTTAAAATTTTGTATTGTTTTCAACGTAGGTATAGTTACTTAGAAATGGATTTTGTGCGAAAACAATAAATTCAAATGATTTGGTTGAACATAATAAAAAACCAAAAATATATAATCATGATAAATAGTATATTTTTGACTCACCTCCCTGATCATCAAGGGCAACCAGGGTTCGGATCCCGGCTTCCTTGCCCTGTAATGCGGCACAATAATAATAGTTATGTGTCATTTTATGTTGTTGAATATGAATTTTATATTGGCATATTGTTTATGTTTATGAATATTTTGTATATATATAAAGTTGAGTAATATGATTTTTTAATAAATATATACAAAATTTTTGTATTAAAAAAGGTGCGAAATATTAAAAAAATGCATATTTTTACATAAAGTAAGCTTTTTAGGTATTAAAAATTTTAAAATTGAAAGCAAATTCTATATTTAAGTATTCTTAAAGCTAAAATAACAATTAAAAAAAAATATTTTAAAGTATTTTTGTTAAAATGCCATAAAAAAGTTTTTTTTTAGAAAATTTGGAGAATTTTTTTATATCCCTTAAAGCCTTAAAGGCCCTAAGCAGTGTTTTTAGTTTATACAACTTTGTCTTTAAAAAGTAAAAATTATAGCTTCATATGAGTGGCGTGAGGGGCAATTTTCGATTTATCTGTGAACTTGTTGATCATTTTTTTTAAATTTTGAACTTAGTATGAAAGACGATTTTAATGAATTAGATAGAGCTTATTTTGTAAGTAGAACGTTTTAAAAAAATTACCTTTTTTATTTAATTAAAAAAAAAATTAAATCTGTCAGATGTGGGGTTCGAACCCACGCTCCCTCTCGGGAACCAGAGCTTAAATCTGGCGCCTTAGACCGCTCGGCCAATCTGACTTGCAATAATATCGAGCCATTATTTGAACTCATTTACAAGTTCATGTAAAAAAAAACAAATGTCTATTTGAGACGTACACACAAGCACATTATCAGTATGGTTTCTTAATCAGTATGATGAAAAGTCTATAAGCTGAAAAGATAATTAATACTTATATGTTATACAAACATACATCAATTTATGTGCATAATCTGAATTCGTGATATATACAGATATAGATATATGTATGTATATAGATATTGAGTCATTTCAAATGTAGCTTGAATGTTCATAATACTTTACATGCCTACTAATTTAAGTAAAAATTGGCTTAAAGAGTTTATGAATAGCGTCTAATTTATTTAGTTTTCGTTGTAATGAATTTTGGTTTTTAAATTTATAATATGCGAAAATACTTTAAATTATTCATCATTTCGGTATGGCTGTTTCTTTGTCTGAATAATAATAAATAAAAAAAAAACATCAAAATTGTTAATAAATTAAACCTAGCTATTATTATATGTACTAAATATAACTACCAAAAGTAGATGATTTATCAAAAAATCTTCTAATAAAAGGTTTTAATTTAGCTTTAGGAGTTAGGGCAATACTACTACATATATGTATACACCATGGTACCCGTGGAGGGATAAATTCAGCTATCCCATATTTTATTTTATTTAATTATTTACTATTTACCATCAATAGAGTAATAAATTATATACACCAAGACCTTGATTTGCGTTGTTAATTGGTCCCACAGAAAACCGACGCAAATTGAAATAATCTATTACATAGTATATATGTATATAGGACTTATAGGACCATAGGACTTCTTTTAATGAGTCTCATCAAAATAAATAATACACCCATCCCTCGAATTCCAAGACAAATCCGGTGTAAAACGATACACAACATGCAATGAGTGCGTTCAATATAAAACAATAGAAATAAAAGATTTTTTTTTTAAATTTACAAACCAGTGTAAATCAAGTGCCGTGCAAATTGAGGAACGGGTGTATCGTGAAAACAGTGAAAATGAGCCAAATTGAAATGCATAATGATTAAAATTAAAAAAACGACATAAACGGCACAACTTCGAAACGACAGAAATCGAGGTCTTAGTTTAGGTATATATACATAAATATAATGTATATATGTACATAATAGATTTTCTTTTACTACTAATATGAAGATTAATGTGTTACTCAGGCAGAAGAAAAAAAAACATTATATCTAATAAGACAATTTTATTGCTCATTGTATTTATTATATATGAATTTAATGAGATCGTCTTTTTGTTGATAAATTTAGTTCTGTTTAACAGTGGGAAACAGTGGAACACTGCATTATGAGTTATTAAATTATTATATTTTATTTACTTTACTATTCGATAGATCTAGTTGCAATTAGGATATAAGTAAAAACTTCTCGGTTAACTTTAATAATAAAATTAGAACAAAAGCCAACTAATACATTTTTCATGTAAAATTTGACAATATTTCATGAAAAAAAGGCAACCATTCAGTTTCGATTTACATATTTTGATGAGCTCGTAGAAATTTGGTTAGAAACATTGAAAATAAATTTTTTTGTAAGATATATCTTGATTTTATTCTAATTTTATTATTAAATTTAGCAAATCGTTTTTACTCCAAAATTTCGGAGATAATTTACCCAAGAGAAACAAATATGTACTTCACCAACCGTCTCTATGGTCATATTATTTTAAAGTAACTATACCTCAGAGAAATAATCGACCCTTTTTTTTGAGCGTGAGTTTGTTATATTCTTTAGCCATAATGTAAAGTTGTCTTATGTCATTTTTAAGATTTAGATATAATACCAAAACCTTGAGTTCAAATTATCAAAGGGATTAGCGGACAAAAATTGTTTACAAAAACAAAAACGATTTTAACTTATGTCGACTTAAGACATTTCACCTTATGACTAAAGAATTCTATTTTTTTATTATAAGAGAAAAATGGTTATTTTTTGCTTCTATACATATAAAAGGGAAGCTTTGCTTTCATGCAAACAATTTTTCGCGTTTTTTTGTATTTGTTGGAAGATTTGCAACAACAAAAAAATCCAATCAAAATTACAATAGAATGGCAATTTTCTCACAATTCTTATATAAAATTGAGAAAAAATTGTTTTTGTTTTATGTGTTGCATAAAAGGAGGTTACCATTTTTGATCAACCGTTAACCCTTATAGGACCCACCATACAAAATTACTATAAATTATCCATTTTCTCACAATTCTTACATGAAATTGAAAAACATAAAAGCCGTGTTAGTTTTATTTAGCAGACTTTTTTCTGTAGGAATTGTTTCAATTTCCATTAAAAAAAACTGCAAAAATTTGTTGTTCTCGAAAATTCGGATTATATGTTAGAAAATTAATCTTACAAGAGGAGCATTTTTTAATTACATTGTACACATTTTGTTATGTTATATCATTCCAGGAAAATACCAAAATATTTTTCTATTTTTTAATTTTTTAAAAGAACAAATAACTAAGGGCAAAATGATGTCGTATTCAAACAAAAATAAATAATTATTTTAGCATTTAAAATACTGGATGATTGGATGTAAGACTTTTAATGAGATTTTATGTGAAATTATAGCATAAAATGTAAATTTCATGTCGTGTTTTCATTCCGTGGATAAAAACATGATACATGTTTTATTCCGGTTATTTGTGGTACTATATTAGCTTTCCACATTTTGTGTGCGGGGTTTAGCAAAACAAAAATAATATAATGGGTAGGTGCTCATTCAAGCAATGGTCAACAAGGAATTTTTTTCCACATGGTTAAATTTTAGAACAAAAAAAAACAAAAAAGAAAAAAGAAGGGAGTTCAAAGCTGGGATTGCAGTAACCAATATCAAAGATATAAGTAGATATAGAAATATATTATTCTAGGTGTAGGTAATATGGTTTTGTGACATTTATATAGTGTATTTGATAGAAACAACTATATTAGACAGATAATCAACCAACCCAAGCAGCTTTAAATGTATTTTTGGGGTTTATGGTGTGTTAAGTTTCTTGTAAAATATAGAATAAAGTTTTAGTGTCTTTTCAACATTGCAGAGTATGGCAAGCAAATTTGTTAAGTACAAAAACGAATATTGAAAGAGAAAAACATTTATCGACGAAAACAACTTTAACTATTTATAGATACGATAAAGCTGATATAATTAGGTTATTGACACGTACAGCGTTCACTTTGTTGAAATTTGTATGTAGATATTTTTATTACGAAAATATATAATCGATGGGAGGAAAGAAATATTTTTTTAAAGCATCTTTTTTTAAAATTAATTTACTTAACTTCTTGTTACTATATATATTAGATTAAATTGTATAAGGAAAGTTCATCGAGGGCCATAACGGGCGTATTGTGAAGTTTCTCGCCTAGAGGTGCTTCAAATCATTTGAAAAGTTAGCCAAATTTCCAATTCGAGCCAGTGTTTCATAGATTCCTTCTCTTATTCCAAAATGGATTGTAGATACTATCTATTGTGTGTGTGTGTATTGTTGCTAAGTGTTTATCAAATTTGTTAAGGTTTCTTTTTAAGTATTTTTTGAAATTTTAATTTTGCCATTCAAATTAATAAAAATTAATTATTTCACAGAAATTTATGATGTGAGTATATTAAAAAGGCACATTTTTCGAAAATTGTTTGTTTAAAAATTTTGAAAAATGTTTGTAAAGCTTTTTTCATATAGACAGAGAAGAAAATTTGTCAGATTAAAACAAAAATAATATATCGTCAGACATCTCTAAAGGTTATTTATTTATGTATATATTTGTATTGTACTATAATATATTTTATGTAGGTATTTTTTTTCGTTTTTGTTGATTTATGAGGTTTAGGTGAATTTTCATTAAACCTTAATGGATAAACGAAACGCATAAAATCCTACAACATGACAACACAAAAAGAAATAATGCTAAACTGTGTATAGCTTCGGATAAACATTAAAATTCAATTCACATTCTGTATAAAAACCTATCCATACATATATGTATGTATGACACACACTACAAGAAGAACCTACATACATACATAATCATAAATTTGAGCAACTCAATTAAAGGTTTGCTACTTTCTCGGAACAATAGTTCCAACGAAAAAATGACCCAGAAAACCAATCCCCATATATCACAGAAAAAAACAATTAGGTATGGATATGTACCTACTTTTAGTATTCTCGCAAAATAAACTACTGTTCTTAAATATTTCAAGTAGAATCGGCCTGTAATATATTGAAAATCAATATTGGTTTAGTTTCAATATCAAAAAAGATGAAAAAAAACATTCAAGTGGCTGGTGTTGGTCATTGTAAAATGTGGAGTTTTGTTTAAAAATGTAATTCCATTTAACGTGGATGTAATAATAAATTTATGTGCTACCCCCCCCCCCCTTTCAACCATACAAGTGTGTGTAACGTTATGCCTCTCAAAGCGTTATGTAGATAGTAATAATAGCAATTACGTGCTCTATAAATTTAAAATTATTTCATTACATGAATTATAGAATTAGTTTAGTAAGAGCAATAATATTTCAAATTATGTTTGATGAACGAAAAACCACCAATTCGATGATATTTTGTATACAAAATATCCTCTTTAGAAAATTTTAAGTTTTTTCTTATTTTTAGTTGAAGAAAAAGGTAAACTAAAAAAAAAAGAAAAAAAGGTGATCTTTTAAAAACGTTCTATGTTCTAGATTTTTATATTGGGGGTAAAATGTTGTTATTGGATTTTTTGTTGTTCTTGAAATTATTGGTGTAAGTAAAAATATTTGTTTTCAAGTTTGAAGTGATAGTTGCAGTATACACCTATGCCTCGATTTGCTTTTATATTGTGTAAGATAGACTATACTAAAGTAGAGAAAAAAACAAAAAAAGTTTAAGAAAATCTCTTATTTGAAACAATTTTTATCGGCTACTGCATAGGTACTGCAATATAAGTAGCTTTTCACCTGCAGCAAGTCTAAAATAGGATTTTAAGATTTACGTTTATTTATAGGATTTAAGTATATTGAAACAACACATCCGCATAGTATAAGAGTGTGATAAATTTCAAAACCATAAAGAGACTTCAATATTACCGATATTGAGTTTATTGTGTTGAAATTTCATTGCAAGTTTGTTTTATAAATATCAATATTTTGCAAATTTGAGTGAAATATTAAAGTGAAATTATATTTTGTATGAAAAAGTTCAAAGAGTCCATAGGTATGGAAAAAAAGAGTTACGAAATTCCCTATTTAAGACTTTTTTCATACAAAACATTCCTTACACTTATTAATTTGTATGTACAATTTATATGTATGTACCTTTGTGTTAATATTTAGCATATTTAGTAAGTATATCTCTGCAGATTTTATGTATGAGGTTAAAAAAACAGTTAAACATTGACAATTAACAAAAAAAATTTAAATAAATACAATTAAAGAAAGCAGATGCACATTTTTCAGAAGCTTAAATTTTATGAGTAATAAATATATTTAAAAATACCACCAAAAACTCACCTCCTCACACAAAGCCAACATTCGCCGAGTACTTTCCAGCGACTATATATAAAAAAAATTACATTAGTTAGAAAAACGCATAATAAGTTATACAATTCTTAAATATAATTTCTTACTTCATCTGTAACTTGATTCGCTTTTATCTGTATCTCCTCCAATTCTGATCTTGGTGGACCAGCACCATTTTCTACAGCGGGCGCTGCGGAAGGCATTCTAAAATTAAAGGAAGAAAAATGTAATTAGTTATTTTGTAGATACCACAAAAATGCTTAAAACCAGCCGTTATTCAAATTCACATTTTTACTGTGGGTTTTAGGTACCAGCAATCTAGCTAGCAGATGTCTTATATTTTGTACTTGTTAATATCGCCTTCTTAAATACACAGAACGCTTCTGAATATTATAAATTAAAATTTGAATTTGACTAAGTTGCTGGAGGCTTGTTATTCATTGATGTTATTGTTATTTTATTGTTTATGTAAGGATAAACACCATTCAATTATAAAGGTAAATATTGTTTCTTTTCATTTTATCCTTTTGTTAAAGATAACTTTTAATCTTGAAATATTTTCAAAGGGTGAGAGTTTTTCTAATCTTAAAGATTTTACTCAAACTGGTTCTTACTTGTTTACACGAGGCACGAAATCATGCCATGCAATGATGACTAAAGGATTTTAGCTGCTATTTCAGCAGTGAATGCATTTCTTTCTATGCATAATAAACTCTGTTTCCACGGGTTTACATTACATTTTCCCAAACGAAAATAAATTGTTACCCACACACGCATAGTTGTGCCTGAAAAAATAACCAACTTCACAGAGATAAAAAGTTCGCCCATTCATTTTACCCTTCACCTTGTTCGTCATCAGTTTTCAGGCAAAAGCATAAAATTGTGCCTCGTGTAAAGGGACTCATAGAAACCAATTGAATGCTACAAATCTTTAAAATGTAAAAAAACTGTAATTTTTTTTACAGTGTACTGCTGTATAAAAATACATCGATCGACGTGATAATATATCATACATCTATCTATTCTATACTATACTTTATGTATGTTATTAATAAAAAATATTTTTCTCTTATATAAATATAGATCGTTTTCATTTTCTTTTAGTCCCCTCACATTTTATCAGATGGCATGTACCTAACTGTAATTTTTTGTAATGCCATCCGTTAACTTTCATAGAGTTCCTTTTGCTGAATGGAAACAACAAAACAAAAAGCCTATAAGACGAAATAAATGTCCAAAGCTGTCTTATGCTGTCAGGTTTTGAAAAATATTCTTTATATTATTCATTGTTAAATGTCGTATTATTCAAATATCGGCATATCGTAGAGGAAAACGATTTGACAAATCATTTTTTTTTTTCTTCTTGTAATCAGTCTTTTTTTCCTTTTTATTCTATAATAGGTATATTCCTATGTACATACATAGAAAACCATAAAATTTTATAGCAAGTTTATATAGATAGACTTTGTGTTGGTAAATATATTAAGTGTCAAAATTTATATAGGCCTTGTGAAAATACATTTTACCGATCGATATTTTGGCAATAACATTTTATTGACAACTTTAAATTGAGTGAAGAAATTCAATGTTTAATTTAAATGTTGTAGAAACGCACGTTGATATTTCGACACGAGGTAAAAGAAATGGATGTAAGCTTTAAAATTTAAATGGCACTGTGTAAGGTTCGATTGGAACAGCGAACCGGATATTGCTCATTTTTTATTGTATAGGGGAAACTACGCACCAACATTTCAATTATTATTGTATGAACATACACATTGAAAAGAATCATTTTGGAAATCGACTATTATAGACGAAATAGTGGAAAATCCCTTTTGTACAGCTTCCTTTATTGGTCAAATTTCTTGCGAAAATGTTTTCTCCATAATTAAATATGTATTTTGATGGAATACACTTTGATATATCTAGGAAAAATTATACAGGGTCTTTCTTTAGTTTTTAGCGGCGGTATGTCTAAGAAAATGGTGGATCGTTGACCGAAAACTTTTCCGCGTTATTTTTCGGGAATACTGCTACATATTAATATTATATATTTATTTCTGAATATTATTCCTAATCAAAATATCACACACAATAAACTTAAACAAATATATACTCTACCTACAGTTTATCCGATTTTAAACGATTCTAGTTCGAGACATTTATTATGTCATTATCGCTCATTTCAGAGAAAGCAATAAAATACCAATATTAAATTGGTGATCTTTGGGTAAAATTAAATTTCAAGAATTGGACCCTTCTATAAAATTATACAAATCAACTAAAATCAGAACCATCACAAATATAAAAATGACATTTTTGATCGAAAATATAAAAATAAAATACTCAATATGCAAAACAATGACTCATATTTTGTAAATGAATTGTTTACATAAGAATCTGGCAAATTATGTAATCTTCATTTATTTTGTTAGCATATTTTTGAATAATAAATTAATTCTCTCCCCCAAAAAATGATTCAATAAAGTATTTAATAGCATTTACTGCTTAACAGCCCACAAATGGGCTATAAGAAAAAATATTTAAGCTTTAATAGGCAATTCTGATGAAATTGTCTATACAAATTTCCGAATGGCTAATAGATTAAAAGGTTAAAATCGTAAATTTAGTAAATAACTAGAGCATACCCTTAAAATGGCCCTGGTTATGGTCGTACACTATTGATTTTCTTGTTCTTCTGTAATACATAAGTATATACTTACTATATATATATAAATGCCTACCTATCCTATTATTATACATATAATATGTATATTTACCTCCACTACTATTTTACTATAATATTTGTCCTCTATACCGCAAAATATATTCTATGTGCTTATAAAACATGGTTCCTAATCGCAAACTTTGCAATATTCAACGTGTAATCAAAGTTTTTGGGATGAAATTTGTACACAGAATTTCACATGTATTTTGGTTTTAGTTTAATTTCACCTACAATCCTAAAATAATCAGAATTCCAGATATGTACTATATATATATATATATATAGAAATATCTTCAACTTGGGTGTCATAAGACTAAATTAAAATCTATTAGATAAATTGGCTTCCATATATTACATACATATATGTAGTACATACTTACTATATATTTGTGGTTCAGAAAACATCAACTTTATTGGAGACTAAAAAATAGTAGAGTTGATTAAAGTCTATTATAGATATATAAAGGAAAAAGTTAGATATTTTGTACAAAAACATACGAATTTCATAAAAGAACGTCAACATGATGTTTTTGGTCTTATATAATACGGAATTTACTATGAAATTGATGTAACAAAGGTTAGAGTTTTTCTTTACGAATTTTATCTTTGGGAGAAAATAAATGTATAAGCCTAAGTGATCACTCCACGCCAGTAGCGTGCACTCAGAGAAAATTTTTACTTTTTTTGGTAGTTGGCATGAAACTCGTATGCTTTCTACGTGTCTGTTTTAGCTCAAAATAAGAAAATATTTCTGGTTCACCATTTTGTTCGTTAACTATAATGTTTTGCACATTTCAAGATCAAGACTCAATGTGCAAAACCAAGACCCACTATGCAAGACCAAAATATCTTCTATAAAAACAAGACCAAGACTGCTGTAGTCTTGTTATTGCGTTTGCTCATCACTAGTTAACTATACATTCACTTTAGAACGTGTTGAGCTAAAGACTAGAATTATTGCATCCCTCGTTTTTTTTTAAACTATTGGGACATGGAACTTAATGAATATATCAGGTGGTATATTCTTCTAAACTAAGGTTTACAAATATTCAAATGAATGAAAAAAGTATTTACGTTTTTAAAATAAAAATAAAATGGTTAAATTTAAAATAACATTATGTATTCTTTTTGCATATATAGCACACTCAAGATTTGTCCCGCCTTTGGCATAACAAATGATTAAACGAAAATGGTCTTTTTATTATAAAATTCTCACGCACGAATTCCTTTACAAACTTTATAAGAAGATCTCTACAATATTACATATGTATGTATGTACGTACTCTAAATGTACACAGTGCCGGTTCTTTTATATAATACTTGGGAGTTGGAACATTATGATAGGGGCGTAATATTAAAATATGTCTTAACGAAAAAAAATTTTAAACCATTATTCAAATTGTACTTTTTCCTATGGGACCAAAACAAAACAAAAAATCCCTTTAATGGGTAAAGTCATATTTTTAAAGGAGTGGCAGCTTGTATACAATTTTTATAAATAAAAATTTTATCCGCTTGCTCGAAATTTGGCTAAGAATTTAATGAAAAAAACATGTTTTTGCATACAAGTGCAACATAAACGTTGGTACATGTCGCCGCATTACCTTTATTTGGCCCTTCATGTAGTACATATTTGCGTACGTATATATATAAAGGACTAATTTAGTAAAACATAACAATGTACTTCCTACTAGGTACTATACATAGGAGATAGGTGATACGAGCATGAACATTTTAACAATAATTGTCTTTTAAAGCGTTTATTTATTAAACGCAATCCTTTAGTAAAACTTGTGAAAATATTGATCGTCAGCTATATCTACTTACGAACGAGAACTGAATAGACGACATAAGCTATTAAATGTTTTGTGTACTCATAAGTTTATAATGTATATCAAATATGTGGGTATCTGTGCGATGCCACATATGTAGTGATGCCTGTGGGCAAGATGAAAATTTTGTGTTTCCAAGTTTATTGTTTCAAAACGTTTTAATCGTTTAGTATCAACATTAAAAATGGTTTTTGTTATTATTAGACTTGTCTCAAATGCGGT
>JANSTT010006259.1:0-28305 GCA_026745375.1 Platyura marginata
AAGGAAAAACAAATATATATATATATATATATATATATATATATATATATAGGCCTACATACATACATATATATACTCGTAGTATAAAAATAAACGGAAAAACTCCCCACTCAGTGCGAATGAAATGATGTTCATGATATTGAATTTTCCATGTTTTCCTTAATTTTTTACTTGGTTACGTTGCACGGTATGTGTAACAGTAGTACATATAGCTACACATATAATATAATACTGTTTGTACGTACAACGTGTACAGTACATACTTAATGTATGTATTGAGTCATAATGTATGCATTATACGTGAGAGGAATGAATCGTTCACAGTTCATTCGACATTACGATAATATAATACAGGGAAATGTTGGAAAACGCTATCGGAAAAATTAATATTCGCAAATTTTTCAAAGCTTAATGAAGTTTCTCATCGATTATGTGTATAGGTGTTGAGGTATGTATGTTTTATTTTTAGATAGTGTTGAAAAATTGGTTATAACACACCAAAATCACAAAGTAGTTTGAATTTTTACATTTAAATTCTTGGTAATTTATAGAATTTTTATTAAGTAAAACGAAAAGAAATAAAAGAACATTTTTCAAGTGATATCTAAACAATTTTTTGCTTCCATGCTGTATATGAAATCTAAAAGGAATTTTTGTAGAAATTTTCAAAATTTTTTCGCATTTTTTCGTATTTTCTCTATGAATTGTGTTAAAGTTTGCGGGCATTTATCATCATACTTAGGAAAATTGATCCTACTATATTATATTATGTATATAAATAACCACTTTTGCGGTCGTTAGACAATTATTTAATAAAATGTCATGTCGTACCTAAATCCAAAGTTTAAAAAAAAAGTACCTACTCCAAAATCAGGGCTTTCAAGAAAGTTTGTTTGAATACATGAACCGATATGAATATAATAGCCTAACGTAAATACCGATATTACCTAAAATTTCAATTCAAAACATGAGTGAAATTTTGAAAATTAGGTCGAGTTGATTCAATGGCACAAATCCATATCTCACATTATAATATTTTGACATAGCAATATCGATAATGGTCTCCAATAAACTATTCCACAAAATATTCAGCATAACTGATGTTGATCTACATATACAATATGCAGTTTATTCAGAAATTCCCAAAATTACACCCTAGGAATGAATAGAAGGAGATATTGTTCATGAAGTGCAAAATGAACAAAGGCATTGTGCATTTCAATAATTTCACCTATGACAATTCGCGGGATTTGATAAATTACTTTAGTGAATGCTGGAAATGTCACAGAATTACCCATATAATGGTTTACATAAATCTGAATGCATCCATAACTGTTAATTAGTTTTAAGACTGGTGCATTTAAATATAATTCCATCCTATTCTAAGAAACTAAGTAAATATACATATGTATGTAGGTACAATGCACATAAGCACCTATACATATTATGGATATGTATGTAATTATGTACGTCTTTAAGAAATTCAAGTAGAAAACGAATAATTTAGGTAAACATTACATTTTACTTGAAGAATGAAGAAATGAAGATGTATTTGTATGACAGATTTTTTTAGTTTATCTTCTTCATAGAGCAATTGCAAAATCTCAAAAGATTAAAAGACTTACAATATTGGTTTCTTTATATCACCATAATCTGTTCTATATGTATACTCAATGTTTTAGCTTCATTTGAAAACATAACATATCATCAAATATCAAACCATTTTTCTTTTTAATTTCTCGAAAGAAAAATTGTCCTTCAATTTAGAAGTTACAGCTGGGCTTCGATTGAAGGTTGTAGTATTAACCTCATCACAAAGAAATTTTCCAAACTTTCCCAATTCTCTGCCTTATCTCTAAAAAAGAGTATTTTGACTGACTTTATTTGTAACTTTTGTTGCAAGCACACCTTACTTCTTGAAGGAGTGCTTGGATATTTTTTTTTGCACATACAATGTAGGAAATAAGTGGTGTGCACGTGTGCTATTTGTAGGCGAATAAGAAACACTGCAGAATAACTTAACGAAGAAAACCTGTTGACTTATTCTGACATCTCCTTAGAATTAGGAATAACGAAATTGCTTCGGTAAAACATTTTCTAAAAGTATATTTCGGCAAAATTTCGAAAAAAATATTTGTTAGAAATTAAAAAAATTCTCTTTATTGCAGTGAGATATTAAAAAAAAAATAGAAAACTTTTACTTTTTTTTTTTTCAATAAAATCGATTCAAAATAAGTCAAAAGGAAGGAGCAAGAGTAAACATTAAATTACTTTTGCGAATATTAATTATGCATATAACCTTTGAACTTTATTTATTTTAATGAAAAAATTAAATAATTGTTGAACAACGAATAAATTTACTGAAGAAGAAAATTGCTGTCAAATCGTCCGTATAGACTTTTGAGAAATTGAATTAAACTGAAATAAATTACCAATTCCCAAGTGCCAGAATAGGCACACGGAATATTTCTATGAGATGTTATTCATTAGAGAAGTAAAATGGACCTACGTTTCTGTTTTATTCTCTTCCAATCTTCTTAGTAGTCATTTTGTTGGTGACATTTTCAGGAAAATATCGCTTTATTTAGAACGGTTTTATTGGCATGATTTCGCAATTGAAAATCGAAAACAAGTTGCAGTAGATAAATTTGGTCAGTAGTTAATACTGTAAGATTGGTTTACGATTGGTATTGTGTATGTTTCTTTCAGGAATCTAACTATCTACTTAATTAAAAATGAATAATTCTTCAATCATGCTGATTATTGTAATTTGAAACGAAATTACAAATTAACTTTAAACTCAACCAATTTTCCCATAAATAAATAATTTCTATGTCATTGTGATCAGTGAAGCAATGAAACTAAAGTTGGTGGAGAGATAATTGAGTTCCACTTTATAAATAATGGAAAACATCGGAATTAAGTTTGAAAGAAAACTTTTTCAACAACACGGAAACCGACTTTTCAGAAAATTCATTGAGTATTATACACAGTTCATACTTATAGAAGAAGTCTTATTCAACTATGCACTTATCCATACAAATTACAATTACGACATTGGCACTCACTTAACTTCAATTGCGTTTCGAAACTTTAATTAACCCCATTAGTACGTTTTGATATGACAAGTAAAACATTTTAAGACATTTTAATGATATTTTCTACATCATCTGAAATGCAAACATAACGTTCTAAAATAAATGAATATTCTGGCAATGTTTAAATTTATATAAGAGGGGAAGAAAAGGGTGTATAGAAAATGACGATGGAGTTGCTGCGAAGTTAGAAGAAGTAATAGGCATTTAAAGTGCCTCTCGAGAGAAACATAAAGGGGTTTGGTTGGTTCCACATTCTAATTTGATTTGAACTTTAATTCATATAGAAAATTTAACAAAGTTTCGGTGGGTGCCTTAACCTGTCTTTTGGCAAAGATAAATGTGAGCGTTTATGTTGATTTTAGGTTGACGTTTATGTAGCAATTACTATATACTTAGCTCTATACTTATATACATAGAGTTTAATTGAATATTTTGCATGCATAATTATTGCTTTGATACATCATTTATGGGTTATGTTTCTAAACCATATTTTCTGTATAATATTCAATTCTATGGCAAATTAAATATTCTGACAAAATTTTCAATTTCTGCTTATGGACGATATTTAGGGTACCTGGTGCCACCCACAAAATTTAATTACTTTACCTCAATCGTATAGAAAGTCTTCTAATTACAACAAATATAACCGCCATGCAATGGGGTGAAAGAAGATAAATCTAAATGATATCTATGAACGAAATATTTGATTTTGTCACCCCAATGGCATATAAGGGGATGTTAAAGTGAAATTCTTTGTACCAAAGTTCAATGAAGTCATATCTTAAAATCACGTGGGAATTCATCTGAAAGATCTGAGTGATTGATTGCGAGATATGGTACACTATATTAGAGAATATTAGTCACATGCTTGTAATTGATTGATATTTACTTTATTTGTATGGAATAGTAATTGTGTGAGCAATTGATTGGAAGACCCAATTTATACTATCATTTTTTATATGTTGAATATTTTTTATATGTTGAAAAAGTCGATACTAATGATCTAAAATTAGAATATTAAAAACTGTGGCATTAATAATTATGTTTTAAAATCTGTGTCAATATTTATTTTATGTTTAGTCTATGTAAATTAAACATAATTGATTAAATTAAAACAATATCTAAATAGGTACGGAATTTCACGTTTTCAATTATGCTAATGTTCAGTATCAATCAGCAATGTACATGTACATTGTACAGCTGTGTCTGTAGACTTTTAATAATTGGCTACGTTTTTTTTGCCATTATATATTAGCTCACTTATTATTTGTTGAAATTGTTCCGAAAAAGGAAAAAAAACCTTAAATACTCGTAATCATAAGATACCTACTCGGTACAAAATACATAAACATGGATCTCTTCGGAGCAATGATTAGTAAAGTAACGATAAAAGCATAATGAGCGTATGTATTTAGATGCATTGTATATATTAGGAGACGTTTTGATACGCCAATTTCTATAGTTACGTATAAAGGAGCTTACAATGCAAAGACTAATGCTGCGAGTGCGATAGGATGTTTTTAAAGCGGCAATTGTGTGTCGTGAGAATTTTTATTGAACGAAGAAGTTTTCGATAATTTTATTAGTTTCTAGTTCGGGTTTTATTAAAGTTTTAAGAAATTTATTTCACAAGGTAAACCCGTCTTCTTCCAGACAACATGCTTCCTCACCTGTGTTTATTTCACAAGGCCTAGATGGATGTTCGCATGCCTTTTTGAGAACTAATTTAATTCATAGGGAGAGAAACTTTTTCAGTGTATTGAAGCTTTAGCATAGAAACAAAAAATGACCTAAAGTGGAAAATAGAAAAACAAAATTTCTATTTATACGAAATTACAAATATGTGTTATGATGGGTGTTGGAGAAAACCTATTTGCAAATATTGAAACGTATAAACTTCAGGAAGTAACTTCAATCAATCAAACGTAACGAGTTTTCTCCACATCTAGAGTTCTACATAGAGTTTTTAATCTAAAATTAAATCAACCAATGCAACCGTATGGCATTAAAAATTTAATTTTTAAAACTAAATAAAAACTCCCATTTTAAATATACAAAAAAAGAAAACATTTCAAGAAAAACATTCAAATTTCCGTTTCAACCACCGGCCACCGGAAGTAAAGGGCCATGAGAGTCGCGTGCATTTTCTACATTCGCAACCCTATCGTTATGTATACACAAAATGTGTTGACGATTTTATGATGCGCACGCGTGTCAACCTTCATTCGTACCACCAACAAATATACATAAATATAGTATGTACTATATACTCTTAGATTTGTGCGAAACATCCCTATTCATAATAAAATGGCCATAGGGTTTGTTGGTATCAAAAATCTGTTGATTTCGGTGGGTTCACATTATATGTAGTATAAATAACCGGGACCGCCCGCTGTATTGTATAGTCATACAATACAAAATACTAGATATAGTCAGTAGGTATATGGTCGCTTAATTTCAAATGTATACCAACAATTTCCATCCATGGTATACTCGTAAGTATGAATTTAAACAAGGATATTATTTTCCAACATTCCCGTTTGCCTTTCACGTCCTATTCATATTCCCAATGCAGTAATAATATTATATGTAAGGAGAAGAACTGTATACGGTCGGTCGGTGAAGTGAAATTAAATAAACCTAGAGCCATGTCTGTAGCAGTTTTGTATAACTCGTGTGAATGGGATTGTTTGTACGTGAATTTTTTTCATCTGATTACAAAAGACTATCTCATACATATAAGAGAGTAGGCTACATCATCATAACAGATATTATGATATATGAGTTTAATGTAATCAGGAGAAGTATCCGATTACATAGATTGGTGTAAGTTTATCTATTCAACTTGGTTTTGAACATACATATATGTATCAGGTACATAATATAATATTGGATGTCTGAAACATGAAAAATACATAGAATTTCTAGAATTACTTTCGTGTTTAACTTTTACTTTTATTTATTAGTAAATTAAAGTACAATCAAACACTAATGTATTTTACAGTGGCGGCTCGTGTGAATTGTTGATTCCATCATCGTGGGAGTATTTAAAAAAAGAAATTAGAATTGGTTTTCCCTTGTGAACTGACGTGGACCTAATTCTTAATATAATATTGGATTCGTCGTTTTTACTTTTATCATCCTTTCTCAAGTTCTCAATTTTAATTTTGATCAAATCGAGTTCTTAGTTTAATATAATTAAATTAAATTTGGTAGCACATTTAAATCAAAAAATAGGTTTCCAAAAATAACCAAACAAATTACAAGTATGTATGTAGATATTTTTCTATTTCCATAATTATGTATTCAAAACGCTAACATTGTTATAATAAAAAAAAACTTTCGTGATTACCGGAAAAAAAACATTTGTTTTCCTTATCAACGACGGCATAATGTCTCTCTATTTCATATTAAAGCCAACACGATATCCTAAATAGCATTCAAATAGAGTAGAAATAAAATATTTTGCCAAAGCTCTTTCGTACGTTTTTCTTTTAACAAAAAAACAGTATATAGAACTAACGTACATATTATTATATATTTAGAACAATGCAAGTTCTATACGTATGGTACAATGCTACAGTACAGTCGGATAAAAATCTTAAACGAATGTATGATGTGTCTTGTGCTTAAAAATATATATATAAAAAAAAAAAACAGACAAGAAAATCCCTAAAATACATACTCTTGCATTTTGAAACATTTTCGAGCGTTTGGCGTTTTGAGTTTAGAACAGCTATTTTGTGTATTCAAATAGAATGGAACACACACAGCCAGTTAAGTGACTATAGAATTTAGCATAAAATAACAATCATAAAGGGGTTGTTTTCAGGAATGAGCACGCGTATTGTCGGAAGTTGATTGAGTGAATGATGCAACGATAGCGCGCTGATGCAGAACATCATCCATCTAAATCTCGAGATGAAAATTTAGCTTTAAATAAATAAATGGGAATTATCTTTTATATACATAGATTTGGATGTGTACATAGTATGAGAACAGCTTGAATGGTGTGAATACTTATAGATTGTTTATATTATGTATGTATGTATGTATGTATGTAGAAGTTTATTAATATCATATATACCTACTCGCAAATGCCATAAATTTGGTAATTTATTATAAAACTTTCGACAAGAACAACACATAATACTCTCCATTCGTTTTTCCGTATTTAGCTATTAATCAATTTACCCCTCATAAATCCATTATCTCATGCAATATTTTGTACATTTATGTAATTGCATTAACTACCCCTATAATTTGCAAAATTACACCCAACAAAACGTATACATATAGTAAGTATATTGTTCCACGTATCTAGAGTATTATTTCAGTTTTTGTGCATAGAGAAAAGGAAAACGGGTCTCATGATATTGGTGGTGAATTTAGGGGAACTAATACATAATTGACGTTAATTTGTTTTCAACAAGTATTTGGCTGTTCGCGGTTTAACAACAAGAACAAATTAAGTAACTGATCGCTCTGGTTACGGTAAAATAACTCACACAAATTGATGAATTTTGTTATGTAGTGTGCGTGTTAAAAGAATTGCTTAAGAAAGTAGGAGAAGAATATTGTCTGTTTTGTCTCAATTTTAGATGCTAAAAAATGGCGTAGCGAATTTTTACATGATTTTTAGTGAATTAATTGAAAAGTGTGTATTAACAAAAATAAGAAAAAAACAGTAAAATTTGTCTGACTCAGTTTATTTATCATAATTCATAGAAACCAATGAAAACACCAGCAGCCTATTGTTATGCATGTTGTACTTATTAGCTTCCTCGATGTCAAAAGATATGCGACATAGTTTGCATTCTTTGTTTCACGAAACTATTTTGTTGATTCTTTTAACTAGACAAAAGGGACAGCCAGCAGTCAACCTAATGATGAGTAAAGAGTTGCAATTACTCAAAGTAAATAAAAACAAAAATAGGGTAGATTGTTTTTTTTCGAAATGCGCTTGCATTTTGTATATGATTTTTGTACTTTATAGATTCGCACTAAACTAACAGAATTGCATTATTTAGGACTCGCCTTTTTGTTAATCTCTGGTCTAGACGAAGGGGTTTTCCGCAAATCTCTTCTTTTAACTTGTGCGCGCAACACTAACAAAAATCATGTGTAAACAATTTGTATGCAGTAAAAAACGAGGGTTTGCTTGAAATCCCGTGAAAATAGACGCACTAAAAAACCCATTATCTAAACATTATTGTAAGTGCAACTACTATACTGTATTATCTCGATTGACACCAATTGCCAATATGAAGTTTATTTGAAAAACAATACAGAACAAAAAGTAATAAAAATGGCATCATCTTTCGTGTTGTTCTTATTTTTCATAAAAAAGTTGTTACATTTCAATAATGTGACAAAAAATAAAACTTAAATCATCTAGAGACTAGTTATGCATGTATTCTATCAACTGACAACTGATAATCTAGAAATGTATTTATCTTCATAAAATATTCACGCCATAATACCTGGTGTTGCGATTTTATGCATAACACCAACCAATATGGTAGCAAGTGCTTGAACATGAAGTCCAGACTATTAAATATTCAGGATCCTCTTCTCTGTGTATGTATTTGTATATGATAGACACCAATATTATCAGCTGAAACCAACTTGATAGAACAAATTATGACACAGCATTTATTATGAATAATTTTGTGTTATTTAAGGATTCAGATTTCTCTCCCTCTTCGTTTTTGGTTGCGGAATATAATGATAATGATAACAAATGACCAGCATTATTTTCACAAAAAAAAAATTTTTTTCTTTATACCTTTTTTTATGTCTTTCTGGAGCACAAACAATGTAAGTAATCTTATTATATTATATAAAGTATAAATAATCAAGAAATGGAAGAATTCGATGTAGGAAACCGTATTCGTTACGTTACATATACTTACTATACAATATAAGTAAATGGAAAATACCGAACAATATTAAGTTTATTTAACATATTGAAAAAGTCTGCGGGACACCCTATTATTATATGTGGATTTATATTTACTTGATATAGATTTTTATGGTCCATAATGGAACCATATATTTGTTGGCTAGACACATCGACTACTTATCAGAAATTATGAGATTTTTAATGGAGCATAACCAATTGACTGTCTATTTGCGTGCGTAATAATTTTCCATTAATGAAAAATAGTTGAAGAATTTATCACATTTGGGTGTTTTCTTTTTTTCGCATTTATTATTGTTATTTTTATCGAAACGAAAATATAGTTAATAAAAGAGGGCGATATTTTAGTTATTTTCTAGAAATTTAATACTATATAGAAATCGTTAATAAGTTACACCGAATCTTAAGTTTTTAGACATTTAATGGTTTCTTATTCACTAGGCAAGGATTTTTATTTTCAATCGGAAGAGAATAAATGTTTTTCAACTATAAGAAATAAAACTGGCAAGAATTTTTTTAAAAAACTTTGTAGATCAATGGTCACTATTCTGTACTGCCAGGGTTTGATTCAAAATTTTATAATAATTTTACCTTCAAGGTTCCTTCCCATAACAATAATGTGCCATTGACTAACATCTTATCTAAAAGAATAAAATAATTAATTAATTAAAAATAAATCAAATTACTTACTCATTCCCATAGTATAATCAGTAATGAAATGAAATTTGGAAAAAACACCAATTATAGTCTCAGAGGTCACTTAAAGGGGATACAAGATCTCATCCCTTTTATTATAAATCTTATTCTAATAAATGAGTCACCTCAAATAAAAAAAATTGATCAGTATTTTTATTAATTATTTTACAATATTTTTAATACAGAAATGTTTCAGTTTTACGTTCCGTTACGTTATGCTTAGTTTAGATTTTAGTCTCTAGAACTAGAGTCCTCCTATCCTAAATTTGAAAAGAATGGAAATTGTTTAGTTTTGCGTTCCGTTTCATTATGTTCAGTTTAAATTTCAGAATTCTTCGACACAGAAACTGAAGGGAACGAAGTTTTACCTTTCCTTCTGCAATGTTCAATACAGACATAATTCTCGATAGAAAGCTGTATTGCATAGCTTAAGGGGAAATTATGAAAAGTGAATTTGTATTTAAAACAAAATTTATTACAATAAAGTTTTTTTTTTCCATTAATTCGAACACTTTTAATTAATGACAATAAAAAAATTTAATGGCAAAAAAACAAAAACAACGAAAAGCTTTCAATATAATATGGATATGTGGTGTAAAGAAAGCTTTCTCCACCAATGAATTGTATATAAAAATCGACAGTAAAAATTCCATTGATTTAATAATAATTCAAGTTCAATGAAAATGTGTATGCATGGACGCAAATTTAATTCATTATCGAAAAGATTTACAAACGATTGAATATTAACACTTTTTATTGGTATCAAGTATATAGTATAGTGTTTCTTATGTCGATAAAGTATTTGCAATAAAACGATTTTTTCGACTATAAAATGTTTTTATATCAGAAACGTGTTCAATTTGGCGAGTATAATCAATTTAACTCATAATGCGATTAGAGAAATCGATTAAGGAATTATTATTTGTAAGAATATATGTGACTCCTTTCTTTTTAAATGATGTTTATTGTAATGTTCCTTGTATGTTTATGAAAAGAATGAAATCTAATAAAAAAATATACAAATTTCTCTATAGTTTTATTCCAAAAATTACTTTTATTATGGATTTTTTATAACACAATTCTATATATGTAGGTATGTAGAATGATTTTTCATGTAAAATTTTATTTGGAATCTTTTTTTCCGTCTACATTTTTTTCGGTTTTCTAACAAAATATGGGGAAAATCATCAACACGTAGAACACAAAAGCTTAATTTAGTTAAAAATAACATCAAAGTTTTGTCACTGGATTGATTTTTTTGGTATAGTGATTTTTAGATTTTCAGAAAATTTGTTTTATTGAAGAGTTATTGCTCGAAAACTGAAAAAACTACCAAATTTTGATATCAAGGCCAGACCATTAAATCGATTATTTTTTCTTAGATTTTTAGGCAAAAAAACAAATTTCGATCCTAGGGTTTAGCCAAATCTAAGTTTTTTTTTAAAAAAAAATTTACTCTAGTAATACATACAAAAGTTTTATAAAACAATTTTCAAACAGTAAATAGTAACGTTACCATTTTTCATTTTTCTTTTGAATTATTTATTATTTATTCTAATTGTCTTAATGTGTGTACTATTTAGATATAAGCATAATAAATTTCACAGTAATATTATTGATCACGCAATTACGAATTAATTTGGTAGTTAAACTTAGCTACTATATGTACATATGTACTTACATACATATATGTGTGTAGGCAATAAAGTAAAAGAATAATGTGGTGTTGTATGTACTGTACAGTACATAAGTATGTACCTACCTGAAAATGGAATAGATGATTTATTTATTCAATTCAATATAAGGTAAAAGTTGTTTCACATATCTAACAGAATTAAATGAGCACTTTTTAATAAAAGATCAAACAAAGTTAACAAAACATCGTTTACTCATGCGGTAATTATATTTTTGTATCTAATGTATGAACATTTATACTCCATACTAATATGCACGCACATGAAAGGAATTTAGAAAAGATTTCCATAGAAATATTCGACTTTGAAGTTACCCCACATAATATACGTATGTATATATGTTGTACATTATTTTTATACGATCTATTGTAAAATAAGTATTTTCAGTGTTTTTACAATAAAAAAAATATTGAAAAAAATTATTTCTTACATTTCTGTTTATTCCATATCCACCAAGAGAGAAGAACGGCCATAGCGTTAATATTACGTATATATACTATAAAGAGAGAATATTTTACGTTTATTTAATAGGTATTAAAACGTAATACGTATACATTTATTCTAAGCGTCTTAAAATGTTTGATTTGGAAGGGAGATTCTCTCCTCTTCTTTGCTTGACACCTGAATCAAATCAAATGTAATCAAATTTTTCAAAATTAAGTAAAATTCAAATCATTAGGTCAGGTGCAATCGAGCAATTCGGTAAAACATATTTATATATTTATATTTATGTATATATAATAGAATTTGTCCATTTTACACCCGTTCAATAAACAGTAAACCGACAACTATAATTTTTTTATATATACCTCAACCTCTGTTAATGCTACCTCTTCTAGCGCTATTTTCTTAAAGCCCTCTTTAGGATAGAGAAAAATCTTAAATCTTTTACATTTTATAATTTCAGAAGAAAACATTTAAAAAGCGGGAAAAAACCATATTTTTTCGTGAAATTTAGCAAAATAATGCTGCCAGATAGTGTAAAATATAAAAAAAAAAAATTTCTCAAATAACCATCGATATATAAAAATTTTTTTTTTAGTTTTGATTCTGTATTTATTTATAAAAGGGAATAGAAAACAATCAATATATACATAAAATAACACTTTTTTCACATTTTAAATAAATGTTCAGAATCTTATAAAACATTTTCCATAAACTATTTTTTACAATTCTTAACACAAATTAGTTTAAGTTTAACATTTATAGGTACCTGTACAGTGTACACGTGTACATAAAACACACTTAGTATTTTTTATTTACCGTCGACTTAGTTTAGAGAGCAATACAAATCACAAACAGTTTTCCAGTAAAAAGATTTGCTGTTGAACATAAAGTAAGTATAGAAGTTAACCGTGCATGAGTAATTTTTTCCGTTTACCGCTCGACTTTTTGTCGGTCATGAAAAACTATGAATTTCTGTTTTTTTTTTTGTAATTTGTGAACTAATTTGTAATGTAATAAATAAGATTATTAGTGACATTTTCTTTATTCAACAAAATTCGCACCACTACACTTATAAAATTAGATGATCAACAAACATACCAGGAATTATAACATAAATAACGTGTGGTATTGTGATAAATGACCCTTTTGCATAAATTTTCATTTGATTGCATTACCAAAAATAATATTTTCTTTTTCTATTTTTTTTTTTTTTTTTTTTTCAAAACAAACAATACGTCGCTAATCTGATGAGATTTATTACCATGGGAAACGCCTTCCATTACCCTTCAAATAGTCTGCGATTCACATATAGTTTCATACATCAAGGCAACAATAATACACACATACGGACAACAAACTCTACAAATAATAGTTTGTTTGTTGACTAGAATTGGAGTTCGGGAGCACCCATCTCTCCAAAAAGGGTAGTTTTGTATTGTTACTGTGCGATGGTACGGCTATTTGTCAAGAGTCAAATAAATTTCAAATACTAAGTATATGTTGCAATATACCGAAGAGGTCTATTGCCCCATGTGTATTATCTGTATATACTCGTATATATATATATATATATATATATCTTAATGTATATATAGCTCAGGACATGCCTTCATATTTGTTGAACGTTCATTTTAAGTGAATTAAAAAATTTCAATGATTGAATAGATCGTAAATAATTTATTTTTATTACTCTCTGTTGGAATATTATGCTCTGTGTTTTGCGGAATATAATTTTATTTTATTAAGGTCGGGATCGGGACATTATATTAATGTCTTGTAATTAAGAATCATTGTTATGTTGAGGCTTTTGCAAATAAGAAATGTTTTGATGTTTTTTTTTTCTTTCTTTTTTGCGAAATGAAATGAAAATAAAAATAATGTACGACACAAGATTAAAATAAGCTGTGTATTAATAATCTTCAGAATACATTGTTTATAGGGTTTTCGTAATATTCGCACAAGTAATGTTTGTCGTGATATGGTTCAGTGATGATGGGAATTGTATGATATTTGTCTATGAAAAAATCACAATTATAATAACGAAGTGTCTTTTTGAAACTGAAATATTACATTCGGAAATGATAATAAAGTATTGAAAGAAAATAATCAAAAAATTATTCTTTTTTTTTTAAAGGTTTATAGAGTGAATAACATCTTTATATCATCATTAAAATTGACCAGGAAAATTCCCAATAAGCTAATTTTTATCAGTTAGCCGCATAAATAAAAGATTGGAGAAAAGGTCGACTAATATCTTCTTCAAGTCGATAAGTTTTTATTCTCAGAGAAATTTTTGGACAGCTGTAATATCAAAAAATATTTGTAATATATTGTTTATAAGATAAAATATTAAAAATAATTCTACGTATACTGAGCAAAAAAAAAAAACAATCTATCGATGTTAATATTTTCGTCAACCTTGATTTCTAACTAATTTAGTTTTAATTTCGATATTATGCAGATATTTGTATAAATAATTAATTGGATGAACCTGATTTCTAAAAACAACCGGCTATTATACACAAAATGAAATATTTTACTTTCGAAATGATAAGAATAATGGTGAAAAATGGTCACTTTGCTTATTACGAATTTGACTACAGAAAAGTCAGAATTTTTTTTGTCATAAAATAGCTTTTGATTAGGGTTATTCTGTGCCCATGTATGAAACAAATAACAATAAACGTCACTGCCAATTAAAATTAACTATTTCAAACAACCGAACTTCTTACAAAACTGTTTCGTCATAATATGTTTCATATGTTATAGAAAGTTTTAAATCCCTTATCCCTCTACCTTCATTCAAGTAAAATTAATAGTCCCTAATGTGCTCTATAACGTTACGGAATCCACCGTGCTTTATTCTATCAGCCTACAAAATGTAGTTGAAAATGCTCAAAATAGCGAATAATCCAAACATATGACCCGAATGTAATTCTACACTTTCTATGCTCCATAGTCCCGATATATAAAATGCCAAGAATATGGTGCACGTGAGTGAAGTTACTCCCCCTTCTGTTCCATATAAATATATTTATGTATATTATATACATATATGTACTTATATAGTGTATAAAGGGGGACATTATGCTGAGTACTCAATGGATACCCTATTCCCCTTGCCATATTCGGTCGGTTCAATGTGGAATGCATTTATATCCTTAGCCATAGATTGAAAATAGTCTTGAGTTTGTTGTATTGTACATTATATATATGGAAGATATGGTAAAATGTTCAGATATTCGTTTTTTTTTTCTTCTTCTTCGATAATATTATAATACGTAATATGTTGGTATTACGTACATATACAGGGGGTTGAATGTTGAATTATGTAAACGTTGCCCTAGCGACAATTAGATTTGGATATCGTTTTTGTAGTCAATTTAAAATTTGTCGTTTACATAAAATAAATTTGTTGACAAAGTAATTTCGATTTGGGAAAACTTCTTTTTATCCACGTATGAGCGTAGCATCAAAGGGTATTATAACTTTGGTATAGAGTTTGTAACACCCCTTAATATTCATCCATGTACTACCATCGTCATTTTCGTGATCTTTATTGTTATTGGAGCAAAATCGAACAAGGTATGTACCATACATACATATAGGAGTTGGGAGTACTGTGTGGTCTAATAAAAATAAATACAGAAATAGAGAATAAAAAAAATTAAGATTACAATCATAGAGAAAAATTTCCCCGACCTACGTTATGGTGCTGGGTTTTTAGTAATTTGTATTTAATTTACTCAATGTAGATATTTACAGGTATGCTTAAATAAAAAATGTGCCCTCAACTTCCTTTATTTTTTTTTTTTTAATTGTGTCAAATTTTATTATAAGAAATGAACAGAAAAACGAAAAATCGATCGAGATGAAGCTAGGTAAAGCAAGATGATACACGATGAAGCGATAAAAGGGTATGTATGAAGCTAGATGAAGCAAGTTAAAAGCAAGATATTCCGATGGAAGCACAATTAAGCGAGATGAATTTGAGATTGCTATAGTGACAATAGTGACATGAATATGAAACAAAAATTTATTTTTATATGAAATACATCATATATAAGTTGTGATATAAACTTTTATTTATCATTATAAAAATAAAGAGTAGAAATATGATACTTTATATAAATATGTGCATACAATATATGTACATATGTGCAATCAATATTATATTGAAAAAGCTTTTGCATAATAAATTTTTATCATTACATGAATATCTCAGCTTTTTATATTATAAATAACAAATTTTAATGACGATGCCAGTATAAATCAAATATAATGCACACATACATGCATGCATGCATGCATTGCATATGTTTGGATATATTTTCGTAAATTTACATCTGTATAGATAGGATATGATAGAGGTCAACACATGATCATTATTACAATAAAGTTATTCTAGACAATTTTCTAAAGTTAATTTTGAATGAATAATTTATTTAATTTCATTAATATTAGTTTTAGGGTGACCGAAATTTTTCACAAAAATATTAGGTAATTCCAATCATAAACGGAATAAAATATTTCATGTGGAAATCTCAATCACAAAACGAAATAAAAGATTTTCCACATTCAAAGCGACCAAATCAACCATTAACAAATAACTTTAAAAGTGATTTTCTCACTATGAGGTAAGTAATTTTCCTTTTATTGAGTAGAAATGAAGTGTACATAATGATCACAAAATGTATGGTTTATTTGGTATTGTAAATTGGGTTACATAAAGTTGTTGACAAAAAAAAAAAAAAAAAACTTTTATATCATTTCAGTTTTCCAATATACTGGAGAGGTAGATTTTTTGTTCGTGCGTAGGTATCAATAGAAAAGAAATGTTTCGTCATGTTTATTTTTCTGAATTTGCTTATTTGAAAATTTAAAAAGGAATTTTATGCAAATACCAACAAAATATGATTCATTCAAATATGTATGTATTAATATGCCACAAAA
The DNA here is from genome assembly GCA_026745375.1 of Platyura marginata. Lineage (NCBI taxonomy): Eukaryota > Metazoa > Arthropoda > Insecta > Diptera > Keroplatidae > Platyura > Platyura marginata. Next base: position 16,812 of record JANSTT010006259.1, read on the forward strand.
TTATGGTGATGCTTTTTAACTGATTGAAACAATTCCATGATGCCTAATTCATGGAAAAATAATTTCTTACAGAAATGAATTTCAACCTCTTTAGGTTTAAATTAATCGTTTTTCGGCGAAATATGTTTTTAATATTGAATTGAGAATTTATATTATTTACATGGTATTAGGTAAACAACATAACAAAAAAATGCCTTTAGGTATATATTCTGAGTACTTTCGTAAATCAAAAATGAATTAACAAAAAATAAATACAGCAGCAAGATGATGACAGAACCTTTTTAGCTATTATACATTTGCAGATATTCTCATATATAATTAATTGATCAAGTCACTATTTTTTAACACTATTTTGGAAATTTCATCAAAAATCCATCAACGTACATATTCTCAATCAATATATTTTATTATACGAACATAACTCAAATATTTTTTTTTTCTTCAATTGCTAGTTCTAAAATAGAACTACTTCAATGATTCAAAATGTTCCCTTTTTTCATTAAAAATTGTACTTTATTTGATTGAGCTTATATACCCTTCAGTAAAAACCAACAAATGAATATATAATGATCGTTTAATGGCAACCATTTATACAGAGAAAAAAAAAGAGTAAAGATTTCATGATAAACTGTTCAAAAAGTTTTAAATGCACTTTGGGAAATGATAAAGATGCTTAAAGAAAATTTGCAGGACTTACGTGCATTTATATTTTCAATGTTAAATGCTTGAGGACGATCAATGCATATTTGATACGATGTTCTCTGCCAGATTATATGGAATTTAATTTGGATAAAAGCGGGAAATGTTTTTCTTTTAAATAGATTTTTCTTCTTAGTTTTATACATATATTTTGTGTATATGTTTTTTTTTGTTGAAGTAAAATATATAGTGGTTTAATTTTTTTTCCTGTACTTTAAGAAGAAGAAATAAGTTGGGTGTCAGATAAAAACAAACTTTATGGAGTTGATAAGTACCTATATAAATGCATAATACATTTTTTTTAAATTCATTAATTTTTTTAATAGATGTTGTGTGTAATTAATAATTAATCTAGTCTCCATTTTTTTATTGAATAAAATTATGTCAGTGTAACATAGATTTGAATAAAAAAAAATGGTAAAAAAATTGATATTTTTGGAAAATAAACAAAAGTTTATTGGACGACGACGAAAAAAGCCAAAAAAAAATCGAAAAAGAAAAAAACCAAAAAACCCAAAAAGAAAGAAAAAATTGCTTATTTCCGTTGGTATACAAGTGAACGCCAAAGATATTGACTATGAATTAGATAGAATTTTAAATCCCACGGATGAATATAGAGAATTCCAAATTGAAGAAAATTCAAGAAATTTTCCAAATTTGTTTATTTCTGGAAATTGCATTGACAACAGCTTAACTAGTGATAATATTGATAGAAATATTAATATAGATTTGTTATCTAAAAAATGGTAAGATAGAACTTTAGGCAACCAAAGCTTTACCATATCAGTATACCTAATTTTATGTATAATTAATATTTCTAATTAAAATTTATAAAATTTTATTGTAATTAGTTAGACCGTAATTAAATACACCACAAATTGTTAGAATATCGCATGTTGTGTTCATTATTAGTAGGTATAATATAAAACTGACCCAAGTAAAAAGCTTTATATTCAAAAAAATTCCATAGGTAATAGTTTATTAAAAAAAAAGAAGTCTTATTAGGTAATTACAACTTTATGGGATAATTAAAAATTTTACGATATTCATTTCACACGTTACCCTATATTTTATATATATAGGTATTGTATATACATACCTACCTATAAAGTACTAAAACGTAATAACCTCAAATACATTTTTTTTCTTGCAATAAAACTCCTTTGTACCTTCTACATATACAAACACATATATACGTATATATATACATATGCAACATTATTCGATTTTAGTTGATTAAATGAATAAATACCTGCTGATGTTACGCCTTAATCATAAACTTTTTATATTGCAAATAACGCGTTTAATGCAATATTTTACGTTTTACCATTAATAAATTTATGAACTTTTGTGTAGATATGTGTCATGGAAAGGTCACTTTTGAATTAAAATATTGATGAAAATATTACAATGGTCCCATGTGTTTGACTGTTTATTGTTAGGGTGAATATAAGTTCGTCCCATCTCAATCAATATCAATCTATCTGAATGTCTATGAATAACAAATAAAGCATATTTTTCATAAGAAACTAGTTTTTTTATAAGATTTTACCATAGAAAAAATGGTGAAACTTTTAATAAATTTTTTTCAATTTTTTAATTTTAGTATTATTTTAGAGCTCTGGGTGGTGGGATACGTAGAGTTTGGACGGTTTAACAGATGGATTTTAAACATGCATGAAATTATACAAAACAAGTTTTATGAAAATAATATCTTAATTTTTATAAACGTATGGCGTAGCTTCAACTGATAACTTTGGTACGGCGTTTATAACGCCGATCGCTTAATATTCACTGTAGAAATCAATTTTCACAATTATTATTTTTTCGTGAAATTGTAAGTCGAAATACCAATTTTCTATAATTAAAATTTTGACAAAACGATTTGAGCTTAAGCAAATCGAACAAGTTATAGGGGAGAGATGGGATAAAATGTTATTTTGTGTACTTAATTTTAACATAAATTGCTTATTACCTCGAAAATCGAATTTGAGAAAAAATTTTAGAGAATTAAAAAAAATATCCCCCTTTTATAGAGCAACAAGTTCCATACTCTTCCGCTATGGCGTTCTAATAAATTATGAGGTCATTTTGGTTGAATATTTTGGTATGGATAAAATATGTCTGATAATAATATTTAGAAATAATTAATTAATTAATGGATTAACGGTACATAAGTGTAGGTACCTCTATATGCATTTACATTTATTAATACCAGATTATTTTTTAAACATTCTTTAAATAGCCATCAAGGGTGCAACATAAACCTTTTAAATAAAATGAACAGAAATGTACAATGTACATATAATAAAAGTTTTCTTAGAAAAATTAATAAATTTGTACCTAAGACGAAAAGTATGTACAAAATGTATATGGATTTTTTTGCAGCCCTCGTCTAACGATGTTAGGCAGCATAACATAAAATTATTTCATTTTTTTTTTATTGAAGTTGGGTATAAGAAAATAAAAAAACAAGCAACCACATTTTAAAATTTGATATAAATAATTGAATTAAAATTTCCTTAGCACTTTAATTAAAAAAATATATTTTAAATTCTTAATAAATAAATCACAACTTATTTTATCATTAAATACGTGGCTATTTGATATGTACAAATATTTTTAAAAATTTTTCATAAAAAAAAGATTCAATTATTGAGAGCAATCACAACAAAAATTCACAGCATGTTCCTCCCAAACCCAAAGTTCACGTAATTCACCTGGAAGTCCTTCAGAACCAAAACGAAGACCATTTGATGGAACGCATTCGCCATTTTTTCGTCTCAGAATTTTTACCGTAAAAGATCTAGGTCTACATGTAAACTGACCATACCAGCATAATTTTTTGCTGCACTCAACGGTCCGCAAAAAACGTGGAAAATAATCTATTCCCAAATCAATCCATTTTATTTCGGCTTCACATTGCCATGGTTGTTTATCAAGATTTGGTAAGATTCGTCGACGAAGACCTCTCGTATCACGATCAACATTAACATCATCGTAGTCACCATTATCATTTATTATGTTGATATTCCGTTTTGCTCGATTACTAGTTAGGATTGAATCGGTTACGTGATTCACCTCCCAAGCTGGTTTGTTACTAAGTTCTGAAGAAAATGTGTCATCCACATAAAATGTTCCATATAGATCATTTTCTCGTTTGTAGTTTGATTTATGACCATTTCTAATAACTTTTTCGATGTAATTTGGCTCCTCTATGCTCATGTAACGTGAATTAAAAGCAGATCCTAGTACATCACTTAGTATCGTTGATGGTAAGTTTTTGCAATTTTTTTTATTAATTTGAACATTTTCACTTAAATGTAGAAGTTTAGTTTGTCCGAATGAACGAGTTTCACATACGTCACACACGATAAAAATAATAAAACATACTAAACAATAGTATTTAATTAAAATTAACATATTTAAAGTTACGAAATATTAAAAATAAATTATTTTTGTTGTAGTACGTACTGAACACTTAGACTTAACAAATTCAACTAACATGACCTGGTTCTGTGACAATACCAAAATTTTGTCATTTTATAATTGCAACGGTAAACGGCAAGTACCTACGTTGTACTATGTTTGCTTGGGATTTAAATACTGTAAAATGCAAAATCGAAAACTCAGGTAACAAAACGTTATGATGCGCCTTATAGAAGAATGGTCATAACATCTGTTCTTTTTGTTGTTTTTTGGACATAAAGTTAATTATTATTGCTCCAGTATTCAGAGCAATTTATTTGGTTATTTAGTTAGTAAAACACAAAATAAAATATTTGGTGTATTGTTGTTTTATTGATGAAATTATTATTAGTGACGGTCTTAATGTATGATGTTGGTTTATATTAGGGCTATAAATAAATATTTAATATCTAACATACCTTAAACGCCAATTATAACATTATTTGACCTACATATTATTGTACGTTCATATTAAAAATTTATTGTACTTGTCAAATATTTTTGTGTGGACGCAAAAACAACAAACAACAAAATGTCATATCTATGTAAGGTTCATTTTACAAATATTAAATTGCTATTTATTGTATTTAGTTATATTTTGTATCGGTTTAGTCACTTATTATTTAAGGACACCCTTAACAGGATTATTTCAGGTCTACGAAAGTCAATCGATTCTTTTGTATTAGATAAATAATTTATTACTGGTTGGTAATGTATAGTTATTTACTAGAAACAAGTAATTTTAAAATGTATTAAGAAAACCGTTTGGATTTAATTTATACAGCTCTTCCCAAATGATAAAAGAAGATTATCATATAAGTATCTAGGTACCTGATGCAGTAAATTTATATTATTTATTTATTTTAGATATATTACCCATTTTAATGATGGTCAAATTAAGTATTCCATTTCTAAGGAGCTTAGAAAATTTATTCTAAAAATTTGGAGTTATTTTTTTAGACAGATAAAAAGAGAAAAATCGATGATACTCTAAAGTCTAAACTAAACTAAATTGATGCGAGATTTTTTGGTTTTTTTATAAAATCTGGTAATTTGAGATATTTTTCACTATGTGGCAATACATATTTTTAGTTTTTAGTAAAATAATATTTTTGCCCGCTTTTTAAACGGCCTTTATCATATCTCTTTTGTGTAGTTTTTTCTCTCTGCCGAAAAACTTGAAAAATGAGGGTTAGGACCATTTGCCAAACAACCATCGATTTGTGAAATAAGGTAAAAAAAAAAAAATTAAACCTTATATGGTTAGCAGGGCAGTACATATATGTAGTTGTTACTTGTTACTTACTCGTATACATACATATATTTAAAATAATATTAATATATACATACCAATTAATACAACTGCCTAAAAATAGTTACTTTAGTAGATAATCAAATATGTTCCATTAAAAATTAGTGTTTAAAAATAAATTCTGCACCCCTTTTTTGAATTTTATCAATTTTGAAATCTAATAACATGTCCAACAGATTTGCAATCCCCTTTTCGTATGTGACAATACCCATATCGATAAGATCGATATATTTAAAATGGCTATTAGGTATTATGTGCCATTAAAGGTACCATCATCTGATTCACCAATAAATTATTTTCATGTGAATAAAATATTTGAAGAAATTTTACTGATTTTTTTTTTTGCTGTGTACATTTTGGCATGATAAAAGGAAGGATAAATCAGGATGTATACTATCAAGATTGTAATTATTTCGAAATGTTGGCAATAGGTATGAATTGAATAGAAAATGTTACGACAAGGATAAGGGTGTGTGAAATGTAATTTTTTTTTTATATTATATAAAAGCGTTGTTTTTTTTTGTAACAAATGGTGAGTATTATTTAATACAAGCATTTTTTTGTTAAATTGACATGTGTGTCCTTTCTGGTAATGCGTTATATTTACGTCATTATTTAAAAAACTTTTTTTAGATAAATTATTTTGTAGGTACTTACATACATACATATGTACCTACTTTGCATATTGCGTGTGAATGTATGTATATGTACAATCGTACAATGGATATTATGTGTAGGTTGTAGGTACATACTGTTTTTGGTAAAAAATCGAGAGAAAAAACTTATAAGGTAAAAAAGTGTATTTTGTAGTTAATAGATGTACAAGTAATATGTATGTACTGTACATCCTTTATACTCTCGAAAACTCGGACGGCAGTGAAATTATTCTGTTCGAATTTTCGGGATACTACTGTATAACTGCGTGAAAATATAAAATTTAAAAAATCGGCATACCTACATATGTACATAATGAACGTATGTACAGTTCATGTTACATATATACTTACATACGGTACACATAGGTAATACATATATATTTAATTTTCCTAATTTGTTCAATTTTTTTAATGTTCCAAAAATTGCAAAAAAAAAAACAAAAAACAACAAACAACAAATTTATTATTAAATAAACATGCCCCGAAACAATATTTTCTTTAAGTAATTTGGGAAATTGGTGTAATTTAAATAATTGTTTTTAATATTAAACTGAAAGTTTAAGAAGAGAATTTGTGGCTTAATTCCAGTCAGATTTATTATCTTTAAAACGACCCCAGTACACGGAAAACTCATTCTTGCTGATATAATTGGTTAGATAAGGGGAAATTATGAACACTAAGCATTTTATTCTTGTTTATCCCTCAGCTTATTCATGAATTCGAAATTAGCTGTATTTCAATTAAAATATTATCGTTTTCATTAATTTTGTAGCATACTATAGTATGTATATTGTGTATAATGTAGAAAGAGATGTACATATGTCTTATACATATAAAGATAATATATTGATTGAGTAGTTATTATTATGTTGATAAATTGTTGAAATATTGTAAATTTTGCTATTAGAATTCGATCTGCAATTAAATTCTTCCTTGAAAACAAATAGTTTTTTGGAGAACAACAAAAAGTTTAAAGAAAAATAATTTAATTCAAACTTAAATAGAACAATTTATCCATACAAAAAGTACTTGTCCCAAAAGTTACCGTTCTGCCCACAGTTGGGTTATTGATTAACACAATACTGGGAAAAACAAAAAAACTATTTTCCTCTTTTTATAATGCTTTCGAATGAAAATGCTATCAAAAACTTTTCACTAAAGCTTAAATTGTGCTATATTCGAACTGGTATTTAAGTTCTTATTCTATGAGATTTTGTGTTATATGCGGTTTCCCATTGAAAGTATTTAGAGGTTAGTTAGGTAGGTACATAGTACATTTTGTATAATGGTGTACTATATTTTAAGTACACACCTATAATGTGTATCTATGTATATGTACAGTACATACATCAACAAGAAAGTAGTTTGGCATCGTTGATCAACTGACCATAGGGGATAAGTCAACCATCCCGCCAGACAGTACGATACCAACGAAGTTATACATAAACTTATAAAACCCATGACAAATTTGCTGTGAAAATATATGACTTTACCTTTGTTTGGGGGAAAGTTTGTTTTGTTTAATTCAAAGTTTCCTGGCTGGCCATCGTTAGCTTTTGGATTTTAGATATTTTGTTCTAATGTGTTTAGAAAAGCATAGATTTGCAAAAAAAAAAAAACAGATTTAGATACTTAGTGAGTAGGAATCATCACGAATTTATGAATTGACCAATGAACTATTCATCACATCAAAAAGTTCAGTTTGTTTTTTTTGTTGATTTTGATATTGTATTGGGATTTTTGCGAATTTAGTTGATTATTGAAAAATATTCTAAGCGTCCATCATGTAAAGTTTTTTTTCTATATTCATATAGATTTGTAGATATATACACTCAGACATATTCGCATGCAATGTTGCTCTTTTGCCATTTTTTTTAAATGATGGTAAAATTCAAGATGATCTTTAAAAAAACATTTTTGGACTAACAGAACAATACATTGTGCCTATAGCTTAGCCAGATATTTATGAGTCGGTTTTCAACTCTATAGGTAATTGGCTTATAAAAAAAATATACCCTGTAAGAAAAAGTATTTTAATGTTTCAAAAAGTCAAATATTAACGTTTGAAAATCCATTCCATATGTATATATTTCAAAATATATGCTAAGTAGTTGTGAATTTAGTAAAATTTAGGAACAAACATTTTTTGTGCTTTCTGATCCATACATAACATTGAGCATAAATCCATCCTTAATATATGAAATAAATAAAATTCAAATACTTTTTTGATGATTTAATCCACGCATACATTTTTTTTTTGTTTTTTTACAGTATATTCACAGTTTTAATTTTGGCACAAATATTTTATATTACAAATATGAACGATTTATATTTAAAAAATTCTATTATATGCACATGCAAAATAAAATTGAATGTTAAAATAAAATATTTTACATATTTTATTTGACTAAGAGAGTTATCCATATGAATATATGTACATTTAACAAGTAATATTACATGTAATTGATTTTGAAATTTTATTTAAATTTTGTCGAAATAAAAATATGTAGCTAGGTATTATTAAAATTATTGCTTGACATAAAACGAATAAACAAAAAAAAATGTATGAAATTAAATATTTCATTTGTAAAAAGCTTCCATATCAAATATTAATTCTCTTTTATTCCCCCTACAAGTACTTTTTTTTATCATGTATAGCTCCAATTATGCGATGCAATTCAAAGGCCGACAGAGTTGAACAGTCCCCATTCAATATTATAAATATTAAAACATACTTACAGATGTACTTATGAACCTCTCTTTACATTCATATGTTTGTGTGTATGTACATGCAATTACATTGTAAGTGGGCTTTTATTTGATGTTTTAAAAAGGATGTTTAATTGTGTATATTTTACATAAAAAATAAAAAAAATTAAGAAATTAAATTTACGTACCTGGCCGACCTGGAAGTACCCATGCACATTATTATTTTTATTTAATTAAAAACGCAAGAGTTATTTTAAATGATACTGTGCAGGTTGTTTTAACAATTCCTTTGGTTAATCAACAATTAACTATTCCTTAGGTAAATTGTTTTAATCCAGACTTTTTTTAATCCGAACTACCTCGAGCCCCAAAAAAATGGGAAAACATTTTTGAAAAAACACTTTATTGTTCAATAATTTTGCCATTAGAGAGTTAACAACAAACATTTTTGTTTAAAACCGAATTGTGAACGTTTCTGTAAATGTGTATCTCTTTAAAAAGGCAACCTTTAGCGATTATATTGGCTACTAATTATTTTCAAATGTTTTTAAAACTATTATTTGCATCAAAATGAAATTAAAATTATAATTTTTAACTCAATACATTAGTGTGGATAAAATATTGTTTTACATCTTTTTTCTTCTTTTTTTTTTAATTTACCACGTCAAAAAGAAATTTCAAGAAATTGCACAAACTTCTCTATTAAATTTTAAGTAAACAGTGTAATTTGCAGTAATGGTCTTTTATACCAACTTTACCAAAAATTCGGGGGGTGCAAAAGATTTAAATATCGCACATAAGGTATACATTGTATACAATTATACATCTATGTATAATATAAAATAGAGTATAAGTCTATACATACATTATATTTTCCTTTCTTAATTATTAAGACAAATATTTAGCGTTGGAATTATACAACAAACAGTTGAAAGTATACGCGTGTAAGGCTTTCAGGAGGGTGATTATTTACAAATGTTACGCCAGCGCTATCAAGAGGGGTCTGATTACGGAAATTGAATAATCTCCAGAAATTCTATTTTTATAAAGACCAAAATCATGGATATTATTTTGTTGAATTTATAAGGACACCTTTGAATAGAAAATTAAATTGTAAAATGTTTTTTTTTAGGAAATATTAATGTATGAACTTGGAAAAGTTATATAATATAATGAGCTTAGATAAATATAAAAATTGTAGTATTGATTTTGGTAGAAAGCACTAAAGAGATTGATAAATATTCATTTGTATACCTCGGTAAAAATTTTCCTGCAGCTAAAAAGAAATTTATATAATCGATATAAATATAATATGATCGTGAATATGAAACCACAAGCACAGTAACAACTAACTAACTATAACTATATTGATGTTCTCTTTATAATGAAGATCAACCGGCTAATATTACAAATTTTCATTTTCCAAGCCTGGTCATTATCCACTTAATTTAATTCAATATTATTAGGTACTTGCTCTATTGTTATTTTAGAAAATACGAAAAATAATAACCACACCCTTCCCGTAAAGCTAAAGTATATTTTATTTTGTATATTATACTTATACATAAGTAGTTACTTATGTTTGTTTCGCAAATTTGATAAAAACATAATTCAAATATAACCCTTATTCTCTATACATAAAGTAGGGGAGAGATTGCATTCATATTCGTTGTAAATCCATTTTTGTTTGCAAAAGTTTTTAACGATAAACAAATATTAGCCATTGTAATTTAATTGAAATTTGTAAGATATTGCTTTGACTTCTCTAGGGATTGAAAGATGCATTGTGTATTATATGTAGTATACATATTACAATTAGATTTTCTACAGATCGGATGGTAGATATATGTATGTATGTATATGGAATATTCTTATATTTAGTAAAGAATATTATAACAGAATTTGTCAAATATATAGATCCCATATATTGAATTAATTATAATTATTTATTTATTGTCCTTAACTTTTATTTAACTTAACTAACATCAATGGTGTTTTTATGAAATGTGATAATGTTTAAATATAGTTTTTAAACGTTTTCTTCAATGAAATCCTATGTAACAATATTTTGTTTTTTCTCTCTCCTCAAAAATTAAAAAAATGAGGGTCAGAATTTTAGATAATATAATACATACAGGATGGATTACATCGTATATCTTGCATGAAAATAAACAGGCACACAACATCGGGTTCAGCAGTATGGGGGGATGAAAAATCGCCATATAACTGCTTGCAACATTCATCGAGCGAGTCTCTTAAATGTCAACAGAGATTATTTTTTTCGAATCATATAACAAAGACGTCTCAATAAATATTTTGTGTTTATGTGCCCATGTTTTTTTCTTTGTTTTTTTTATTCGATTTCAACTAATTTTGAACTGTTGTTGTAGTGATGAATTTGTAATTTATAGGTTTCCAAGGCAATAATCCCTCTAATAAAAATGTTCTCCTTCCTCTGCACAACTTTTCTTTTAAGAGAAAAAACGGCAGCCATCTTTCTACTTGCAGTTTTTTAATGAATCGTGCTTTTTCTATCATTTGTTACGTCCTGTATAAATTATATGATCTATGGTTAGAACCTTTTGTCAAACAACTATCGGTATATAACGTACATTAAACGTACTATAAGCACATGATGTACACACATATA
>JANSTT010006270.1:0-28281 GCA_026745375.1 Platyura marginata
TATGGCGCTGCAATCAATTTTATGTCATTTCTAGAGTTTTTAATCATTTGTATTCGATTTACCCAATTATATTTATTTAGGTGGGACTAATATGTTAATTACGTTTACGGCACTTTATCCGCTACATCAGTGGATACAGACAAAACCAATTTTATAGCTGAACTTAATTTTTTGAATTATCAAATGGCTACTTTTTAAGGGAAAGTAATTGAATATCAAGTTAAATAAAATAATAATAAAGAAAAATTTCCTTCAAGACTAAATAAACACGAACGCCTCGATTTCTTGCGGCTCCCCTCAAACTATGTCCGATTTTAAATAAAAAAAAAAAATTGAAAAATAAAGTATCACTTCACTTATTCCGTAAAAATAATATTCGATTTTCCATTCAATAGATTCACAAAAATCTCTTTCCACCAACAATAACAAAAAAAAAAAGAAAAAATTAGGTATCGCTAAGCTTTCCAGAAGAAAGAAAGCTCTATTTTCATGTGGCACATGTAGATTTGTTCATGAAAATTGTCAAATTTCAACAGATGTTTAGGATCACATCATGTACTTACAACATTATTATTATATAATCGTCGAACCAGTAAATTATCTTTCAGCGTTTTACCATCAACATACTTCACATTGTTGTTTTTTTTTTCTTTCTTTTTTTTCTTTTATTTTTTTTCTTTGGTGTTTGACACAACGAAACGTTGAGATTTATTAAAAATATGTAAAGTTAGGTCGTTTCCTTAAACCCTTGTCTTAAATAAAATTGAAGGGTATACAAATTTGTATACACTCTACAATACTGTACCTCTACGTTTACATCTACATACATACATACATAAATATACTTCTATATATGTATACTACATAAATATACAAAAATACAGTTTTAGTCAATAATAATTCAAAATCAATTCAAGGGTTCTATTTGACGACTAGGTACATATTGTTATTAGTAGTTCAACAATAAAATAAATTGTCAGAAATTGATATTTGCCTATTATTTTTATTGTTTACTTCTAGTATTTGAAATACTCATGAAATTTGTAAGAATAATGTACGGAATAGAAAATTTTCCAAAAATATACATATTTGGTTATTCAATTGTATATGTATTGTATATGTATACAGGTAACCCTCGTATAACACGATATTTATACAACGCGGTCATGAAATTTTCAATTTTTGTCTTTGGCACTTAATATACAGTACACAATATATCGCTTATAATGACCGTCAAAGGAACGGCAAAATTTCGTCACTATAAGCAATAGTCACTATAACCGATTTTCAATATTAATATTAATAAGTAAAAATCACTTAATAACAGGGTATATTGCACAAGAAAAATTCTTATAGAAGTCTAATAATCACATTAAAGAATTTGTGTAAATAGAAATAAATTTTGTTAACAACCTGCGAGTTTTTATTATTTTGCTATTGCTTTTCTTCCGTTTCAAGAGATATAACGCAATTTTTATTTTCTTTTTTGTGTACATTTTCGTTCCATAAGAGAGAAATAGTCACTATAAACAATAGCTGGATCAAATTCTTCCTATAAATAGTCACGATAACCGATTTGCCACTATAACTGGCGTTACTATATCCGATAGTTTATTGTATGGGCTCTTATACAAAACCAACCATTTCGAATGAAAATGGTCACTATAACCGGAATGTCACTCTTTCTGAAGTCACTATAAACGATATTTACTGTACTTTTTAAAGGTTTAAGCTTCAATCATGGCTCTGTCGTTAACTCTACATGCAACATACGACTCACCATAAATGGTTTGTGGGATCGGAATAAAGTCTCATATAACACGGCATTATCCTACACACACACACTCACACATACACACAAATTAATAGTAAAATTGTATCAACTTTCAACCCTGAATGTCCTATAGTTAAAAAATAGAATGAGATCTCGTTTATACTATAAACAAAGTAAATTTAAGCATTCAAATTTGTTTTTTGTATTAAATTTTACATTCTAAATACAATCTTTGATTCACACACCTTAAATTTTAGTACTTTGATTTGCTAGTAATAATGGTTGATTTAACTCTGATATAGAATCTGAAATGAAAGAGAAAATGTACTAAGCAAATTATTTTTTGGTGTGTAGAACCTAACCGCCGCGTTGTTATACGAGGGTTACCTGTACTCTGTATAATATTTGTTATTTATGTTTATCGATATTTTTATTGTGATTGTATTGGTACTTAAGGAATATTCGAAACTATTGCAGATAGAAAATAAATTTTTTGTATATTTGAATTATATTTTGGCATTCCGCCAAGTGTAGCCCATATGGTACTCACACCAAACGTCCCCATCTTATTCTATTCACTGCCAAAGCTTTTACTACCGTAAACTACTTTATTATCTCTCTTTTTGTAGATTCGGTTAATAGATTTTAAAAAGCTTTAAAAAAAAAATATTGGCGAACAATCGGCGAACATTCATTCAACATTTTTTAATAGTATAAGTACATATATTCAAGAATTAATGAGTCCATATCGTATTTGCTCTTAGACGTAATATATTTTTTATAAAGATTATTTATATAAATGGAATCAATTATTATCATCGGAATGTTCCAACATATCTGGATTCAGACGGAGATATTCTGAGCACTGGAAAAAAAGTAATTGGCGTACAACAGACATCTACAACTCTTATAGCCAAATCCATTTAGAAGTACTTACTGGCCGTGCGGTAGGAACGGTAACATATAGAAAAGTTTCTCGAACAAATTGCTAGAAAGCTAAATTTTCCAGAACATATGTTCCTCTATCATTTGGTCATTTGGTAATTTATAGGGTTTTTCAAGCATTTACTCGAAATATATCCCGCGATAAGGACAAAATGAACATAACAAAAGTTATAGAGAAAATAAACGTTAAGATTTCCTTAATATTGCAAAAAGTTCAAAGACCGACCGTTATGGCGCTGCAATCAATTTTATGTAATTTTTCGGTATTTAATTAATTTGACGTTAGTATTTAATATATTTGTTGTGCAGGGTGTATTTTTATTGGCGTGGCCTATTCCTTACTGGACTCTTTTATTTTCCGAATTTTTTTTCCTATACTATTTATATTAATCATCTAATCATCATTTTTTTTCATCGTGATTGGAACATTTATTCATATTAACCCATTTATACCCAAAGGGTCGAAAAAGAGAATTGCCAATGATAAATTCCTTTACATCTTTTTTGAAATGCATTATTTCAAGGAATTTATCATTGGGTCGTTTTCGATCCTTTAAGTACAAATGGGTTAAGGGAAAAAAAATAGACCAAGTATAATCGTCCTATCCTTTTTCATATAATCTATTTCGGTAACCACCGCTAAATTAAAGTCCGGTCCAGTCTAGTTATTTCAACAAAAAAAACAGTTCCACATTTATTAGAACAATAATTTTCACATTTTACCACTGTTTTGACAGCTTTCATATATCAAATTCAACATTACCGAAAAACCAACGTGATGTGAAAATATTACTATTTATAATCGTTTCCCCAAAAGGGACACCAGAGATCCCGCATCTTTTTCGCAGTGTATATATTGGAAATTTATGTACACCTAACCTATCACATCATATTCACTATAGAGGGTAATATGGACGAAAAACTTTTTTTTTTTTTTTTTTACAAAATAAATGTCCTATCGTCCCCTATTATTAATTTATTATCTAAAAAGAATGTCAACATTTTATCGCGGATGGTTGAAAAATCCATCGGAATTACCTTTATAATAGCACCCTTTTAATATGACTCGAGTCAACATGGAACATTTATCAATCATTATGTGTCAAATTTCAAGGATAATACTATGAAAACGAAGCAACCGTTATTTTGTACAGCTACATACATATTTGCAAGTCATGAAATTTTTGTTTATAGCGCGGAAACAGTTTAATATAAAAAAAAAAGGAAAAAAGGAAAAAAAGAAAAGAAGAAAAGCTCATGTAGCTATAAAGTATAATATAGAAAGCTACTATACTGCTCCGTATACAGTAGTATATTATCTATGTATGTATAATACGGTATAATACACATACAATATATATAACATAGCTGCTAAGTCAAAAATATAATATCTCTCGCTCGAGCCATCCATCGGTATGTAAAATTGTAAAATTACAAATTTTTGTTTGCACAATCTAAAATGTTTCCTTGTTGCTTTTATGAATTTAAAACTTGTTAAAACATATTTCGAATTAACTTTCAACATTTTAAATGAATTCAGACAGTCTACAAGAAAAAGAAGTGTTCATTTCATCTTTCTTTCTTTCTTTTTTTTTTTTTTTTTTTTTTTTTTTTTATTCTTCCATCTGCCCCGGTATACATATAACTGACTGACAGATTATTTATATTAAAATGGACGGACGCGTATATTTGGCGCTCTACAGACAGACATTTGCCGCCATTTTTCCATACCTAAAATTACTTGAATTTTGGGAATGATAAAACCACAAATAACAAAGTTATGTTCCGAGTTTTACGTTATTAATCATTAAAATTTATTTGGTTTATATTTATTATTTACGCTTAGCACAATGCGAATAAATGTAGGGCGTTGTCAGGGGGGGCGGGGTGGAGTGAGGGGCTGGGCGGGTTGGTCTACTTCCCTAAAAATATAACTTTTTCGTATTTATTTTTTTTTCTTCTTTCTTTCGTCTTTATTATTTCACATTCCCTATTTTGATACTTATCTTATTATTGTTATCACTTTCTCTTATTTTTATGCATGCATTAACATAAAGTTATAATTCTTATAATTCCTTATTGCTTTAATATATAAAAGAAGGGGGATGGCAAATTGAATTTGGCCTATTTTTGGGTGACGAAAGAAATATAAATTGAAGTGTGTATATAAATATTAATTCCTTCATACTTTCTTAATATTTTAGTAGATAATACGAGTATTTTTACTATGTATAAGATGTAGATGCTATTATAAATATTGTTAAATTATGATATTTTTTATATGTGTAACCTTTTTTCTCGTAGTATAGCTCGTAATCTAAATCCATTTCTAATCTATTAGCAATCTAAGAAATTATGATGTTATATTTTACTTCTTTAATTCGTATCCCCTTAAGCGTAAATGTTGCTAAAGTTTTGAATTGTCCGTGACCTTGAAGCATTTATCTTCTTGAAGCATTTATCCAATTTGAAAAAATATTTTATAGCTTTTCTTAGATGCCGACAACTAATAAGTAGTGTCGTCGTAAATTTTCCACAAACATTCTGCAAGAACAATAAAAAAAAAATTGACTACGGTGGTGGACTGGGATGGGCACCACAGAGCTCAGACAAAGTCATAATAAAACCGGAAAAGAAAACCCACAAAATGTACACTGAATTATATACGGTTATTGAGGAGGCTTGAAAAAATATACCAAAATCACGGTGCTATTAGAAAATTCCTATTTTATGGTTAATTGATTGGGAAACACTTTTTTTTTCCTAGGCAGGTAGGAATATTTATCAAGGAAATTAATTCCAAAAACACCATATTAGTAAAAGATTTTTTAAAAATCGGGGAATTAGAATTTTGCTTAAATATTTCATGCAAATTAAAGCTAAACTTGTACGAATCTAACGATGTACAGATTTAAGGTCTATCTCGTTGTTAAGTATTTATTAAAAATGTTTCAAAATCTCCGTTTTTGTTCGGAATTTAAGCCGTTTTCAGGCGTTCTACCTACCTACAGTCAATGTGTGGAAATACTTGGAAAATCTATACAAATCATTTGAAATATTTACAAACCAAAATAATAAATTTTAAAATCAAATTGATGGAATTCAGGAAAACAATTTTTTCTTCAGATTTTTCCAATTTTCCCTTACATATCCCTTAGATTTTCGATGAACATTTTTAAAAAAAATCATATATCCTAAACTACTGGACCATTGTTGGGAGAACTTTTTTTTTATCAGTTAGCTGCATCGAATATTTATCAGAAAAAAACCGGCGAACGTTAAGGATGGGACATTTCGATAGAAAAAAGGTTTAAAAAAAATCATGTCAGTTAAAATTTTTTTTATAAATCAAGAGATTCGAAAATTAAAGCTAAAGACTCCAACGATATATACTATAGATGTCTAATTTAACTGAATGGTTAGTATTTATTTTGAATTTTCCCACACTAAAACTTCATTTTTATTGTTGTATGTAAAATAAAAAAAATCAAATACTAAATCCACCCAAAATATTGCATTTTTTTTAGAAATATTTTCATTTGTCTTAATTATATAACCGCTACTGTACCGACATAAACATATGTGTAGATTATTTGTAGCATCATTAGTTTTTTAATTAATTTGGCTCAATTAAACATAATGCATTAAATTTAAATATTTTTCTTTTCAATTTTCCGGCGGCGTAAAACCGCAAAACATTGCACACATAACGTGGATGAAAACCAATAGGAAACACATACAGAATTATATCTGTTTATTGATAAAAAATAATAAAAGCATTAAATAGTTAAATTTTATAATAAAAAAAAAAAAAATCATCGAATAAATTTGCAGTAAAAAGCTTTTTGCTGAATGTAACGAGATGTCTCCAAACGTAAATTATATGCGAACAAATTTAATTAAAAAAAATATCAACAAATTTACATTATTGAAAATGTGCTTTTGGGAAAATATTTTTTATGATATCCCTATAAACATTCTATAAATTCGTATATTGAATCTATATTTTCCGGCCAATATATTATGCAAAACTTTTATTTTATGTTGAATATTTTACACTTTTGTAAACATATTGAATATTTCCTATATATATACATACAATATACCAAAAAAAAAAAAAAAAGTTTCAGGATATCAGAAACAACCGGCAACAAAATTTTGTAAATTTTTTTTTTTTTTCTTTTTTTATACTCGTTTATATAAAAAACAAAAATTTAATCAAAAAAAAAAAAAGATTTTAAAAATAAGAGAAGATTTTGGAAGGAAGGAAGAAAAAAAAAAAAAAAAAAACGAAAAAACGAAAAAAAAAAAAAAAGAAGTTGCCAAGAAATTACTTATAAATCGATTATGGGTTCGTGCGAACCTTATAGGCTTAGCTTTTTGTGCTTGTGGAAAAACTTTTAAACATTTTTGCGTAATATAAAGAAAAACATCAGCATGATTTGAAAAGTAATTTTTGGTGAAAATGCAAATTTAACTAATTCGTTGAAATTATGGAGAAAAATTACATTAGGTTATAATCTTATATGGATAAACTAGGCCCGTCACTCATTCCGTTTACCGTGTCAACCATTATCGTCGGCACCTCAACAAGTTTTAACCCAGTAAATATGTTTATCTATGCCTTTCTATGTATTATATAATATTAAATTAATCTTATATGCTATAAGTGAAGTATTTATGTAAATATATGTACTTTACCCTACATTTTAGTTCAATATAACCTTAGAGAGAATTATAATCATAATATTGATTTTGTTGTTCAGGAGAAAATCAATTATATTTTCACTATACATACATATTAGGGTACTTACATACTTCTTGTCAGTTAAGGGCTAATACCACCAATCATCCATTATTTATGAAACTACTTTATGAACATAGCTATTAGTCTTTAGTTGCAGATAAATTAGTTAAAAATAATAAAAAATAAAAAAAACAAATCAGAAATTAACTTCTAAGATGATTGAAGGTATTGGTCCTTAGCCGACGCTATATGCACAAATACTTATACATAGATAGTTATTTTATCCTTACACAGACAATTGATTGCTGTTTATATACGCACGCCGCATTGTTAAAAAAAAAAAAATCAAAAACGGAAATTGATTATTAAATGTTCCTTATCGATGGTGTTCCGGTGTCAGATGCGTTATGATTACGTTATGACCATGATTTTTTTGGTAATTTTATTTATTTTTTGTTTTAAATTGGTCACCCACTTTATGTACTTTTTTTATTTTTATTTAAAAATTTTTGAAATTGTCAACATTTTGATCACTCTGTCACTCTTTTTTAAATGAAGGAGAATTTGAATTACAAAAAAAAATTGTTTTTAGAACATAATTTCTCAAATATAATGGTACTAATGGCCATTTTGTTCGTGAAATTACATTTAATTATCTTATGGGTACAAATTAAGCATAAAATATAAAAAAAAATTATTTGCCTATTCCTTACCATTAGGAAGATTGTACGAATACATAAAAAAATTGTCACTTTGTTGACATTCAAAGCCGTTTGAGACGATTCAAAATGGCGTCCGATCCGAATCACATTTTTACACATTACCAAAAGACAATTTTTTTCACCTCAATCAATTGCAAAATCGGAAATTTTAAAACTACGATGCACTCTAATACACAGAGGCGCCATCTCCCTCCCGCACACCTTGTTCGATAAGCTCCAAAAACTCGGATATCAATCCTAACAAGTCGGAGAAATGACTGAATTTCAACTTTTTCATACACACCGATTTTTATGCACAGCAATGTATAATTAAAAAATTAACGTCACAAAGATTGTAAGCTATAAAAGGTCCTGGATTGAATTTTGACCATTTCTCCGCAAAATGTTACCGATCCTGCATTCTAACATTCTAAATGTTACCTATCCTGCAAATCTAACTATATCTCTGATACGTAAGTTGACAGTACCGTAGAGTGTCGAAAAGAATACCTTCCATAATAGTGTTCCACTGGTATACTATTAGGTGAAATGTACCATGGGTATACTATTTGGATGTAGTCTCACATTGCTATCGATTTTGAGAAAACATAAAAATTAAAAATACCGCGATAATTCTACTCTCAAATACTAAGCTTATGGTAAGATTATACAACTCTGACAAACTGTCAAACAGCAACACTGAGTGTTAAATCATTTTCTTCATTTTGTACTATAGAGTGCCGAATACTATTCCTCTTGTACGCTGGTATACTGGTATTTGGAGTTGTATATCAACGTTAAAAAGTAGAATTTTCCATATAGTGTACCATGGTATTATAATCGGTACTCTACGGTATGTATTTAATTACTTACTTTTTTTCGGATAATTGTCTTTTAAATTAGTCATTATCTACTTTTTCTTTAATTTTCGTTTCCTTCTATATTATTTGACGCTACAAATTAAATAAATGAAAAATCTCAATACAGATTCTTTGTGTCTCTATTTCTCTCTCTCTCTCTGGAGAGAAAAAATGATAATGATAAGAGAGAGATTTTTTAAAACCATCCTATACTATGGTTTTAGTTATCCCATACTGAGGAAAAACAAGGACAAGAAGTTTTATTCAAAAAATATAAGAGAAGAAGTTGTTCATACTTAAACAATCATTAAGACAAATAAGACTTTAATTTCGTAATAAAGAGAAAATCCATTTTTACACTAAAGTTTTTCCAAAATTTGTGTACCTTTTTAATAAAAGTGTAAAAATCCTTTGCGCAATTTTTTGCAGTGTACAATTTTCAGTTTATTTCATTATCCAATATAACACAACTAAACTATACGTCTCTATATGTGTTTAACAAAAATAAAATGTCAATAAAATCCAAAAAATACAAAAACTAATTCCATAAAAATTCAGACAGCAAAACAGTTTGTAATCGAAATTGTAACATAACTCCAGCTTTGTCAGCTGTAAGCAAACACACAAAAAAAGGGAAAAAAAAAACTTTTTCTATGCCTTGTAAGAGATACCTACCTATTCCTGTCACAATGCTATAGACGAAATGAAACGTCCCGAAAAAAATAAAAAAAAAAAAAATAAATAAAATATTTAATATTGTTGATATTATTTATCCAAAAATATTTTTCCACTTTTGCTGAAGAAGCTTTTTGTTTTATGTACAACTTGATCCTATTAGCCTTATACGATTCCTATACATATAACAGGGAATTCAATTTATTTCAAGTCTGTTTCTAAAAAGGAATTTCCCCAAAATTAAACATTTTCTTCCCTCTGTAATATCCAAAAATCCTTTTTGTTATATATTTTAAGTTAAAAATATTACAAATCTGATAGGATGAGAGTTTTAATGACAATGGAATCCTAACGATGGGCAATGAAGTGAATATGGTGTCTTCTCATATTTAAATGGAATCATTAACGATACTTTACTCATTCTATACCGTATATTACCCATTCTTCATGTCCGCCCGTCTCACCCCCGCCATGCCGCAATACCAATATCATTCGTATATAGATATATATATAAAAGAGGGCACCCCTCCCCGTTCAACCGACCCCCCTCCCTCCCTGCTTTTATATTGTGTGACAGTTTATAACACATGAAACAGATGGTAAATTTAAGTAATTAAATTTCATGTCTAAAATAGAGTAGACTCTTGTTCGGCATGAGGAATCATTAATAATAAAAACCAAACAACACACACACACACACACATACATACATACATACATACACACACAACTCAGCTACCTAATTGTTGATGTTGGTTGGCTGAATGTATGTATATGTTCGATGTGGTGTTTGCTGACGGTATTATAACGTTTTGAAATATCAATCTCCTCTTGTTTTAAGGTTATAATACCCAGAGCAGAGTAGCTGTTTCGACAGATTTTCGAATTACAGATGATTGATTGTTCTTAGGTTTATGTTAAAACAATAATTTATATGAATTAGGTAGTTAACCGTTGTCATATTATAAAAGCAGTGACAATAACGTCACACCCATAACCTATGTCATTTTGGTTCGGGATCGGGAGTTGCTCTTATTATTATGTGATGGTAACAAAATTATTTTAATTTGTTTTTGGAAAATTATGAATACATAAATAAATTAGCGACGAAAAAATATACGAAGAATGTTAAGTAATTTGATTTAAAAAAAAAAAAAGAAGAAGAAATCCTCGTTCCAATCCCCGAATCGAACCATAGTTCTTTGAGGTCAAACCTAATATTCTGAATTTGATTTAACCTATAATAGGTGCTGTATCGATAGCTTATAGTGGTGTCAAAACATTAGACATGCAATTCACAAAACTTGGTTCGATTCCGAGGTTTGGTGATTTTTTTGACTGTATCGAGTTAATCACCGTTAAATTTTATGTCCACAAAGTCATTAAAAAAATATACCAACTTAGAATGTAGCTCTTAGATATTGAAAATAAGTTTGACAACACTGTAAAAATTATATCGTTTATCGTTATTCGATAACGATCCCCTTAATGCTAAATCGATGCAAGATTACGTGCAACATTTCTACTCTAATATTTAATCTCCATATCTGTAGTTTGAGGTAAACAAAACTGTTCCGAAACGGTGGAATGAGCAAAATATTTTCGTCAATCCTTTAATGACGGTAGTTATTTTCTAAATCTATTGCTTGCAGTAAATAGCTCCCTAAAATCCGACCGATTACAGCTGGTAGACCTTTGAATAATGAAGCCATTTTTTAAAATTTGTATTATTGAATAATAATAATTTGTTAAAACAATAGGGTGGATAGAAATGATTGCATATCAAAAGTATTAAGGGTGGATAATGAAATATTTTGTAGGAATTTTAATATTGCCAAATATCATCTGTTTGTCTGATATCACTACATGTAAGGGCTGGGCCCTACCGGCCCCAATAGTAGCACCGCTTCAAACTTCAAGTATGGGCTGACCCTACATTTTTTTTATACCTGTATGATGTTAACTAAAGGGCTTTATAACTTGGACAGTGTTAAGATCTCTCTTTTAAAGCAAAAAAACCGACAAAGTATAGGAGAGTGTGGGAAACTGTGATATAGACATAGATCATTCATTTACTCGAAAGATAGTCGGAATGTAGGAAAATTGAATATAACAACAATTATAGAGAATACAAAAATGAAGATTTTACTTATAGACCGAAAAGTTCTACGACTTATCGTTATGGCGCTGCAATCAATTTATTTTATTTCTAAGGTTTTTTTGTCATTTGTATTGAATTTATTTCTGGTTTAATCAGTTTTTTTTTGGCTAATAATGTAAAGCTTTTATGTCTAAATGGCCCCTTAGACTACTGTTGGAATAAACGGGATGGGATCTATTGTATTGTTTACCGTATTGGAATATTTTTTTCTCCCTAAAATTTATTAAAAGAATGAGATCATAAAAACATTTTAATTACGACAAGAAGTCCACTTTAATTTTGTTTGTAGGTACATTTCATATTCTATTAAATAAGTTATGTATTTTGTTAAGTGGCAATTAATTTTCATTTTCATTTTTTCAAATTTACGCGCGCCAATTTTTTTTTTTTTTTAATTTATAAATTCAAATGCTCGGTTACCTTCAATTATTATACTCTAAAACCAACATTATGATAATATGAAAAACGAAATAATTCATTTTTCCATAAAATTCTCGTTTTAATCGACTTAAATGAGCGTTTTTAATTTTTTTTTTTTTTTTTTTTTTCATTAACATTAATGTACCCTAATATTTAATTAATTTTCTTGCTTGCATTATTCTAATTAAAATTTTCTATTTTTTTTTTGTTTTAAGTCTCTCTTTACCATGGTTTAATGTTTTAAACACAAAGATGAATTAATAAAATTGAAAATTTACGTTAAAATAATTTCCCAACATCAAATACTCGTCACCCACAGCCGCCTTTTGTCAATATGTAAGTGGCTTATTTAAAATAAATTGCAAAATCAGTCTTCTCTGGGGGATTTTCTTTTGTCTTTCTACACTGTGAGTTACACGGACGAAAAAAAAAGGTCAGGAATTTTAATTACGGTTTATTATAACAAAATGTACTCAACATTTCTACTGACCTACATATATATATATATATATATATGTATACATGTAGGTATATATATATACGAATCCAGTATATTTTTGGGGAGAATTGCGGACGAACAAATTTTCGGACAAAAACAATAAGCAAAAATTAATTCTGTTTGTGGTTGAGTGTGCGGGTAGTAGCTTTTACCCAAAGATAATTTACTCCCCATCAATGGTAATTGTATTGTGGTTATCAGTATTATGTCATATTAATGTGTGACATTGTGACAGTAATGACAAACATTCCTATAGAATATATTAATTATATGTACAATCGATACACAATGTATGGGGTTAATAGGAAATGTAAACATTAGATTTGTGTGTTCATCATATGGTTGTTAATATTATATTATATTATGTAGGTAACTGTTATTTATGTACATAATAGGGTAAAGGGAACGTACATCTATTTATAATGATACATATGTAATGTATGTATGTATGTATTTAGGTACACGCATCACAATCTCTAATTATTATTGAGTTTAATTTTGAGAATATTGTACCATATAGGAACATCCAACCAAACCAATATCGTATATGTGTAGATTTGGGATTTATGTTGTAACTCCTCTCAGACACGCATAAATAGGCGTATTTTGTACTTAGATTCCCAGCCAGATCTTATGGAAAACTTACAAAAATGAAAGAAAGAAAATGCTACATGCGCGAAGCTAGCAAATTTTTAAAAATATTGTTTTAATTATTGTTTATACATCAAATAGACTGAGTGCTTTGAAATCCAATACATGTCTCCGTTAACCGTTTACTATGGCGTTCCTCAAGGTAGTCATATCGGCTAATAATTGTTTGCATTTTTATGCGATAAAGTTCCTTAAGTCATCTTAATCTTTTCCTGTTATTCTATGTCACAGCATAAATTTAGAAACAATCTTCATCTCATTCTGTTTGTTAACAATTCCCACACTTTAATCTTTTTTCTATACATGGTGACATGATTTTGTTTTATATTGTGTTTCATTTACAACAAGTCGACATTAATGTTCGACCAATGCTTTATTGTAAAAATTCTCATTTGATTTATAGCAGAATTTCATCGGATTTTTCTGTTGCCTATACATAGGGGTATAGGGACCAAATGTTTAGACTCTATTAATTAATTACGGGTCGGTTTTGTTAGCATTAAAAGTTAATTTCGAACCATCACATTCTAAAAAAGAAAAAGAAAAACAATTTCTTGATTTGCTAGATTGAGATTAACCCATTGTTGTCTGATGCTAAAACGATATCAACAATTAAATTACGTACAAAATGATTTTATACACAATTAATTAAAACTCTGATCAATTAATATATTCAAATAATAGAGCCAATCTGTACAATACAATTCTTCGGTTAATTTAGAGTTTGTTGCTTTCACACACAGAAGATTTAGATTTAGATTTAGATTTTCTGTATGGATGATGTAAATTGATCAATCACAATTGAATAATATTTATATTTTAGGTGTGGAGCAAATTCGACAGAAACTAAATTCCGGTTTTTTTACTAATAATTTTCTATTCTAGCAAACGAAAACGATTTACAAGTCAACAGTATATTTCTTTGAGTGTATTTTTCATTTCACTGTCATGTCGCACCGTGTTCGATTCGTAAACTATTATAATAGGGTTCTGCAGAATTAGGTTTTTGTCTATTTCTCTATTTATATATTGAACGATTTTATTTCTCTATATACAATGTCGTACATATGTATGGTACATTACATAGGTTAGATACATACGAGTATCTATATACTTTTAGTGCTTCTAGATTCTCGATAATGTTAGGGTGGGTCATGTTTGTATTGATGTTTTTTTTTCCAATTTTCTTTAAGGAGCCGGGTTGAAGAAAGTTTAATAAGAATTTTGTCTATTGTGTTGATGGATAAAACACGACTCAGCTATTTTTATTAAATTCTTATGTACGGAGTTTTTTTTTTATGTTAATCGAAATAATTACTGTGTTTTTCTTTCATTTTATTTTATTTTTTTCTTCTGGAAAATAATATAAAACTCGCTTTACAACTCTAGGTACATATCATCTTAATTCCAACATTTCAAAACTTAGACGTGCAACAATTTATTTTGTGTTCTTTTTTTTTTTTTTGTTGTTGTGGTTTTACTTTACTTACTTGGGGGGCGGTGTACCCTAAAGTAAAAAAAAAACAAGACAAAAAAAGAAAATAAGATTGAAAAGCTTATGGGGTAAAAAAAAAAAAAATTGTGTTGTTATATCACTTAAACACTAAATGCGAATAACGATCTACCCCCCCGACCCTTTATAAAATTAATGCGTGTGCCTGACATTAAAATATTGTCTCATTCTTCGTGTTTCAAGTGTAGACGTACAACAATAGCATGCTACTTGACTGATTGCCGACTACTAAAGCTTAAAAACCTTTTCTATGAATAGCCAGCATATAAATCAACCCACTTTCGATTTTCACTTTGGCTCCCTATATATACATCTACACGATATTATCATGTGGACGGGGGGGGAGGGTGGAGGGGTGGCTGGCAAGTGGAATTTCTTCACCCAAAAACCTAGTAGTAGATTTAATTAATAATAAATTTATTAGGGTTAAATATTAGTTAACTCGGCAACAATATTTGTTCAAATACAAAACTGCTGGTTTCTAACATAAAATGTTTGATATATTAAATACATTACAAACCCCGAAACAGCTGTAAGCCTTTGGCCGCAACACAGCAAATAAGATTAAATTGACTTTAATTTAGTGAAATATGTTGAAATGTCACAGTTTTATATACCAAAACCAACAGAGAAAACTTGGAACCCATTTCTACAAGATAAGAAACTTTATATTATACGAGTAAGATTAAGATAGTAGATGGAAATGCATTATTTATATAAAATATAAAAGAAAAATATTGAACGTATGTAGGATGCTGCTTAAGGACTTAAGCTACGACCTACGAGTATAATAATATAGTCCAGACATATTTTTTGGGGTTCCACTTACTTTTTATTATGTACATGTAATGAATATGACTAATTTAGATAGTTGGAAAACGGTAAGAGACAGAATTACTAAATAGTTTGTAAGAGATTAGTGTAGAAATTTATAACCTCATGAAAATGTCTTTATCTGTTTAGCCGGGTTAGTTGTATAATCCCACTTTGAATGGTGTACAGGCATATCGAAAATAGATTTATTCTAGAAATTTATCGAACGGGATCATATAATGAACGTTTCAAAACTATTTTATTTTGTTGTTGTTTAAAATTAAGCTAACATTTAAGATGTGATCGAATATCATTTATAGTTGTGGCGTTCGAAAAAAAAAAATTATGTCAACCAGTCACAAATTCTGCTAACATGTAATGGACGGAGTGCTTCTATACACATTTTCAAAACCTGCACATTTTAAGATAATTCTATTAGGTCCAATTAGATATTAAAATTTTATCTGTCCGATTTGAGTATATGACCGCAGTTTATCGTATTGGCTTTTTCCTTGATATTCCATCGAAATGGTTTTTTTTAAAAAGTTTTTATGTTCGAGGTTCTTGAAACATAATGTTAGACTAACTACCTCTGTATCCCGCTATTGACTAATGCAATTTTGATGAGCTTTTTTTAGGTTTGATAGCTGAAAACTTATTCAAACCGTATTGCGAGAAACCGTTTTGAAAGAGTGCCGCGCTATATGCATGTATGTACATAGGAGGTCTACCTATATTTGTATGTTTGGCCTCTTTGAGAAGATAATATATAAGAAGAGCATATACCGCATATCTACCATGAAATAAAATACGCACACAACAGTATGGGGTGCAGCAGTATGGGGTGATGAAAAATTTGCCATTTTCATTTAATCCAAAAATAGCTAAAAAAGAGCAAAATAACGATTTTACTCTCTGAGAACGGTCAACAAATTCGAATTACAATTCAGAACTTGTCAAGCACTTCTCACCCAATAGAGATGATGGGGGGCCATTTTCTTTTAAACTGAATCGTACTTTTTGTGCTTAACGTTCCGTTCTTTGGTTCTTTCTTCTTTGCTTCTGCCACTACGCATATTGTACAAATGAGAATGAACAAAGAACAGACAAACGCAAATCAAGGAAATACGCTAGAAGATCGCGCTGTTTCTAAGCGTAGTATTATCTCTCTGAATTTGCATAGATCGTGTTACGTCTCAATAAATCGTGTAAAGAGAGAATAAATTTTTTTTTCGTCTAATTCGTGTTTAATAAAAATCGTGTAAAAAAAGTTTTGTGTAAAAACAGAATTGGGTGTATTTATTTTAGTTAAAATATTTTTATTGATGAACTTGGCTATATTTTTTTTATCTGCCGTATTATTTTGTGAAAACTTTTGGAAAATTCTTCATAGCGATCTATATGTATAGGCTAGGCTATATTTTTTTTTGTATATTTATTTTGGTAAAATATTGTGTAAATATAGACTGGAATTGCTTTTCCACTTGAACATAAAAAAACAAAAAAAAAAACCTTTCGTCACATTGTAATGGGTTTAATGTAGAAACAAAGTATCTATAAAATATGAAACATTGCACTAATGCAAACAGAAGCTAAATTTTAATTACCTAATTGACCTCATTAAGGCGAATATGATATGTAGGTGCTGACATAGAACACATAGATATTTTTCTTTATGCATAATTTATAGTATGTACAAGTACACTATGTACTTGTACAGTGTACACTAACAATTAAAAAATAAAATAACATTTTTTCATAACAAGTGAAAAGACGCCAGCGTTACGGAAATTGAACCACTCACCTACTTCATAAATCATGAGTTTAACCAACAATATTCCATTTTTCTCTTCAATATTTTGAAAGAAGAAACGTTAAGAACATTTATTATGCATATATATACAATACATACATACATACCTATATATGTAGGTATAGGGTAGTATAGACGGGTAATTTAATTAAAATTATGAGTTTCTATAGTTTGTACCCACAACCATTATAGTTCTAAGATTGTTCAAATTTGCGCTATTGTTTTCCTTTGAACTTTGTGCCGGGAATAATAAAGTTTCTTTGGAAGAAATTATTTTTCTCAATTTTCTTGTTCTATTTAAATAAAAAATAAATTGAAAAAAAAGAAGAAAATGAAATAAAGAAGAAAATAAAAAGAAAACTTTTTTTTTTTTTTGTAATATTTTAAGTCGACTGCCATCATCATTCTTATATAAAGATTTTTACATTTATAAGCTATTTTCGACAGTGCGCGCGTGTCAGACCCTAAAATCATCTTCACTTGTTTGCGGGAGGAAATATTCTCGACAATTTTGTAGGAATGTCAGAATTTTTTTTTTGTTTTATTCTTTTTTTTCTCTCGCCAGTT
Source organism: Platyura marginata (assembly GCA_026745375.1). Taxonomy (NCBI): domain Eukaryota; kingdom Metazoa; phylum Arthropoda; class Insecta; order Diptera; family Keroplatidae; genus Platyura; species Platyura marginata. Next base: position 18,140 of record JANSTT010006270.1, read on the forward strand.
TTTGTTGTTGTTGTTTTTTTTTTTTTTTTTGTTCCTTTTCCTTTTCTTTTTTACTAAAGTAAAACCATCAACAATTTCCATTATGTGTGCAAATAATAGATTGCCAAGTTATTGACGACTTTTTGCTTTTCAGCTCCGGCGAAAAAGTTAAATTGGTTTTTATGTAAATATGCAAGCCATGAAAGAAAATATTATGCAAAAAAGCAACATTTTTTATTCTCTCCTCCTACCAGTCAGTCAGTCAGTCAGTCCGATGGAACAAAGATGTAATTTAATAAATTCTGGGTGCTAAAGAGGGGGGAGGGGATGGGGTGCTGTTTCTATATTATGGGTATGGTTGATTCCATTCTGGATGTTGGGTTGCCGTTGTCGCACTGTTAATGACAATCATGCGGATGATAATAATGATGATGATGATGATGATGATGATGATGATGATGATGATGATGATGATGATGATGATGATGATGATGTTTTCATCGCCATTTTCTCTGTTCGATATAAAAATATATGAAAAATCAAGTATGAAAATCAAACGCGTGGATAATTCAATATTCGACAATGAATTGGTGTATATTCTGGCGGTTTTCTCGATTCAATTGTTGGGGGAGACTCTTCCTTGTCGTTTGCTTTAACGTATATCTATATATATATATAAATATATCTATAAATTGAACACTGATTTATTGGTAAACATTTAATTTGAATTCAGTCGTCTAACCACCATAGCATAGCACCTACAGTACACAAAGTTAATGACTAGTCAAGAAAATTTTATTTTCCGATATATTTTTAATGATTTTTGATGACTCGAAAAGTGGTGGCCGTATAATTTTTTTTTTTTCTTTCGCTGGGAATTATATAGATGGGTGGGGGTGTATATACATACCTATATATAGAAAGGTCGTTCAAAGTGTATCTACCAAGCTCAGTGTTTTTTTTTTTTTTTATTTATAATTTGAAATTGAACGGCTGCTAATGAAATTATTGTACGAAAAAGAAATGACACAAAATTTTAATTATCTTGGAAAAGAAGGTAAGTACTTTCTAATTATGGCAGTCTTTTATAAATGTATATATGTATATATACAAAGACCAACCCATGTATAGAGAGGGTAGATCTACTTGTGTAGTAATTATGAGAGTACTGTCAAAATGAAAGTAAAGCTGCGAGCTTATAAAAGATGTTGTTTATGTATATAATTAAGCCGTAACTTTATTATGTTTAATATTTTTTTTTTACTGAATATTTGAATTTCTTTTGCTGGCATTTGGTAAAATTTATGTTTTGGAAAAGGATACACTGCAAAAACCATTAAATCGAATATAACTATGTACATTGTACATAGGAGTACATATGCATACGTAGATGATTTAATGGATGTAGTATAAGTTAGAAATATAGAACGTTAAGAAAAGCTTTTATGGTAAAATACTTAGTTTAAATATGCACTCAAATATTGGCACGTAAATTTTTCTAAAACACATTGAATTTATTATTATGTACCTACTTTATTATTTTATGTACTTATTGTACAATTGTATATGAGTATGGAAATTATTTATTGAATTAATGTATGCTTTAAACATTTTTATAATTGTTTATTATTTACAACTTTGTCTGTACAATAAATATAATTGGGTAAATCGAATACAAATGATTAAAAACTCTAGAAATGACATAAAATTGATTGCAGCGCCATAACGGTATTTTGTGGAACTTTTTAGTCTATGAATGAAATCTTCATTTTTTTATTCTCTATCATTTTCGTCATATTCATTTTTTCTGTAATCTAAATACTTTTCGAGTAACTGATCAAAAGTCCTAGAAATTCAATAAAATTGATTGCAGCGCCATAACGCTAGGTCGTACAACTTTTTGTTATATAAAAGAAATCTTCATTTTTGTATTCTCTATAATTGTTGTTATATAAATTTTTTCTACATTTCGACTATCTTTCGAGTAAATGAATGGTTTATATCAAAATTAGGTGAACAGTGTACCACAGCCTCCCCTATTTTTTGTCCGATTTGCTCCAATAGAGATCTTACTCTAGGACTACAAAATTTCAGCTTACCAAAGTTATAATACCCTTGATTAACATCATACGGGTATAAAAATTACCATTAAACCTGCCTCGGGCGCGGCATATCTGACAGGCACAGCAATCACACGTTTTCCTTTACCAATCTTTTGATACTTTTTGGGTCGTTTAAAAATAGAAAAATGGATTTTTTTTAAATATTTCTTTGCGTTGTTTCTTTAAATACTACATTCCCAAGGAAGGTGAGGATTTTTTTTTGCCGTAAATTTCTTAGAATAGATTTTATGGGCATTTTTTGGAAGTGAGCTTTTAGGAAAACCGCACAGGATTAAATGGTATGTACGAGGATGGCACAAATGTGCAAACATTAGATATTATGTATAATTGACAAAACGCATCATTTCAATAAATATCCCTACACAATACTATTTTTGAACAGGGTCCTTAATTTCATGATGTTTAACGAAGGTGATTCATACAACCAGTCACAATTTTTAGAATAGGTAGCTTATTAAAAAAAAACTAAAACCATTTTTTTTTGCTTTCCTCGCTTATTTTTCTTTCTTTCTTATAAACAGTTTGGCTCGCTTGAGTATTTTCACAAACATCATGAATCAATGCGCCCGATTTCAATTCTCCATTTGCTCCTATGTTATCTGCCTATATAATAAACAAATGTTTTTTTTTAAAGTTACTTATTTTCTAACAAAATAATAAAATTAATTATTGTTTCTTGCGATCTTATGAGCAAAGCATTAAACGAAGAACGCTGAGTTATAAGTTTGAAAAAGATAGCTCGAAAGATATTTAAAAAGAAAATAAAAAAACAAAAAACAAATATACGCAAAAAGCAATATTATTCGATTTTGTGAAATTAAGTTTAAAATTTTATGTTTTTCTTTTTTCGATTTTCTATCAGCATTGAAATAACATTACCATAAATTATACATAAATATTTTGTTTGTTTTCTACTTAATTTAAAAAGTACCAAAAATAAATTCACTATACTTACCTAATACTTAAGTATACATACATAAGGTAGATAATATCTAAAAAAAAAGTTACGCTTCTACCGAGTATATATTTTTAAATTCTTAATGCTTTATTAAAATTATGAAAAAAAAAAAAACAAAAATAAACAAACAAAAAAAAAAACAACCACTTAATTATATCAGTGGTAAATAACCCCTATTTGATGAGTATACTTATTCAAATTTAAATAATAATAGAGAAATTCATTTCCTCTTTAATCGTTTACTTTCAAAGTTTTGATTACTGAAAATTTGGAGTTTCTAAACGAATTGCTAAATAAATATTTGGCTTTTACATGCAATATTCGAATCGTAAATTGGAATGAGTAGATTAAATTTGGGAAAACGATTTTTGTTTGGAAAATAGTTTGAATTTTTTGTTTTTTGTTGTTGTTTTTGATTATGTAAGCTATCTGTGTATAATATGTCTATTTTTGTACATATGTGTGTGTTTCGTTGAACTATTACATTTTGATTTATTGTGCTTACAATGTTTGATGTTGCTTTATTATATTGGGAGTATGTAGAGCGAAGTTTCTTGTTGTACAATTGTTCAATTCATGGAAATTTTCGGAAAAGTTAAAGTTTCAACTAATTGACGTGAAAAATGTTCTATTCTCTATATATGTATGTAGAGAAATTTGGATAGAATAAAAATTGATGAAATTTTGCACGCTTGGTTCTGTCTAACTTTTAACGTACGTCATTTTTTTCTGACGTAGCAACGTGTAATTAGAGTTAATTATGGATTTTCTATTCGGGGTGGCGGAGTTTTCATTTTTTTTTTTTTAAAGAAAGAAAAAACAGGATTATTCGTGATTTAACCGTACAATAATAATTAGGGGGTAGATACTCTAATTTTTTTATTATTAGTCCAACAATACTTAGGCCGTCTAATGGTCCATTGAGTCCCTCTGTAGAGAAAACGGCGGATTTTGGTTTAGGGGGTGGTGAAGAGGGTGTCATACAAACATTTATGGATCCAACCAGCCTGTTGTTCTTACGAACTCCAGTATGCTGTGTAAGTTCAGTTCCCGTAGGTTCTCTAGATATTCAAATCTGAAGGCCCCCAGGTGTTTCGCCCTTGTTCTAGAAAAGAGTAGAGAAGATGAAAGACATCCTCCTTCTCCTTTCTACACGCCCTGGACATCTTAGTATCATTATAGCCCAATTTTTAGGCATGTTTTCTGAGATAGATAATCTCATACATTGGCTCCTTGTTGGCTAGTAATGATCTATACGACCAACTAAAAGAAGATCAAATTAATGCAGGATTCTATTCTATTCCCTCTTTTTAAATAGGGTGAAGTGATTTTCGAAACAGAAAACGAGTCCTCTACTTTTCGAGACGTATAACGTGAATTTAGTGACTAATTATGCATAAATCTCTCAATCTGTTCCATTTTTTGCTCCATTTTCTGTTCTGATTTTGAATTTGGATGGGCTGCAGGCTATTTTACTTCTATGCACCATTAGAACCGCTCACTTTTCGTTCATGGGATTATTACTGTGTATGCTAAATATATATCTAAGCTAGTGACAAGTTGTTAAAGGGGCGTTTTAGTTTGTTTTTCTTGATTAAGTACCTACTTAGGAACATTTTGAAATTTGAATTTTTATTTTATTTATGGAATTTTTAACTTTTGAGTTTTATTTTTTGCTTTAATTCTTTTAACTTTTTATAAACTTTTTTAAAGTTTTTTTGGCTATAGTTAATTTTAGGATTTTTTTTCGTTAATTTTCGTTAATTTTTTTTTCTATCCATTCCTTTTAAAATTTTTTCCTATTTTTTTATAACTTTTTGTTCTCTCTCTCTCTCTCGCTCTCTATACTTCTTAGGTTGTTACTTACTTTTTCCTTATGCATCCAGTCCAGTACCGATGGTCGACAATTATTCTGTACAAGAAAATATTTTAAATATAATTCGAATGCTTTTTAAATGAATTACTATGGAGAGTCGGTCAATCATTTTCAATTTGAATAGATATTGAAAAGGTTAGGTTAGGTTACCAGTGAATTAATAACCTCAATGTATATACATAAAATATAGTATAGAAAATGAATACAAATATATGCTAATAGAGTATAAAAAAAAAGAAGAAGTTACTTGTGAGTAAGTATATATACTTAAGATATATATTAGGTACATATTATACATATGTATGTACTTATATAAATTCACAAATAACTAAATATACTTACGAGTAATACTTACCCTTAAAAGGTTCTAAAATAAATAATAAATTAAGGAAACTGTTTTCCTTTACCGCATTCAACTCTGATTGGCCTTATTTTAAATTAAATTTGTGCTGCTACGTGATGTCTAGAATCGACCTAAAATTATTTCTATCCAAAAAGAAAAAAATATATATATATAAAAAAAAAAGGAATAAGTACACACACATTTTCATTCTAGCTAGGCTGTTAGTCTCACTATAGGTATATATACATACATACAGATGCCTATGTATAGGGGAATTAGAAATTAAAGAAAAAAAAAGTCCTTTTATTTATATATATATATATATTATATAACAACATAGTTCGTTTATTGTACAACTTATTAAACTAAGCACATACAAAAATACCGATATTTACAAAAATCTAATTACAAAACGTAGCTATAATCATAAAACAAATTCCAGAATATGAATTGAGAAAATAACTGCAATACAAATAGCGCCATTCAAAGGATTTCCAATTCGGTCTCTGTACGCTGCTGCTGGACATGAAAATGAGAAAAAAAAATACACAAAATTTGTATTAAATTTTTTTTTTCCTACATGAAAAATGATATTTATTTCAATTTTATTCTTCCCTCTATTTTTTCTTTTTTTCCTTTTTTTTGAGGGGTGGTTTGTTGTTATTATTATTATTGCGATACAAAAATTTTCAATTTAAAAACGTAGTTTAAATTTACATTAAATTGAAAAATATCTGTGTTGGAAAACCCCCCCAACAAAAAAAACAACAAAAAAATATCATAAACTCATATGTTGGCGGCGTGTGTTTATGCTTCAAAGAAAATATGAAATTTCGTTTCTCGTTTCTGATTCGGATACGTAACGAAATTATTTTTTCGGTTTTTTTTTGTCACAGTTATAACTAATGGCACTAGAAATTAAAAATTAGTTCAAAATTCCTATTTTTAACCCTTAAGCGAAATTTGCCAATAAATACGAGTATTAAAAAATACAAATTTTCTCTAAACTCTAGTCCAACCATATTTAGAAAAAACTGTTCTTGCGTAGTTAAGGGTTAAAAAAACATTTTTAAAAAATTAAATTAAAATTAAAACATTTTTACGCATTTATTTAAATTTTCCACCAGAATTATAATTTTTCTATTTTTCTTTAATATGTAAATCAGTCTTAAATTTCCCGTTAAATATACAAATGTCATTTTAATTTAGATTTTATGGTGCCATATCACACGAGATTAGAATATTTGAAGCAGTGAAGTTTGAATGGCTACTTGGCTTATATGGATTTTTTCCCAAAAATCTTTGTTTTGTTTATAATTTCATATGCTGAAGGTGCAATTTTATTCGCTTAGAAGTGATATGAAAATGTCCTACAGAAAAGTCAAAATATATCACCACATAAAATCAAGCACCATATGATAACTCAGTATCTAGCATCCGGATCAAAAATTATTTGCCAGATTCGGATTCTACGACCAAAAATTAGCTAGAATAAGTGTAAATTTTCAATAAATATAAGTCGACAAAAGTTCAGGTCTCAAAGGGATATTCAAATCAAATTTATATTATTGGTTGTCAGATCGGTACTCTTGTCAATTGTCTGGTTAATTGTCTGATGTGATGTTATTTGAAAATATTTTAATTGTTATTCTATGTGTTTGTTTATTTTCATTTGTGTTATATCGTGAGTACAGGTAGGCCCCCTACAACGCGGTACTTCTACAACGCGTTTTCGTTGCAACGCGGTTCAGATAATGCGGATTTTTTTCTATAACGGGTCTTTTCTAGGTCTTTTCTAGGAACGTATCTACCGCGTTGTAGGAGGCCTACCTGTACTAATAAAGTCATTGGTTCAGTTAAAGACTTGTTAAAGACTTTTCTTGTGTTTGAGACTTGAAATATATAAAATTAAAATAATGAAAAAATCCGATCTCACCTCCTCTACAATTATTAAGTCTAAATCAGTAAAGTCGCGTGAAAACCCAAACAAAATACAAATACTTACCACGCGCACAACTCCTTACCAAACAAACAATTTCATCTATTCAACCAATGGAATTGAATCTATCCAAGTAAAATTTCTGCTATACGCATATATTAACAACATTCTATTAACTACCTGAAAATGAGCCCTACTAAGCAAACAATTCCATATATTCAACATTCAACGCAATGATTCAACCAACGGAATTAAATATATCGAAGTAAAATCTCTCCTATACGCATATTAACCCATTTATAGAAATTCTATTATCTCTTTTGCTCTTTTGCTCTTTTGCTGAAAACAATTATTATGTGCTAGTGACTATACCAAAATTTGTGTAAATAAAAAAAACAGATAAGCGGGTTTTCCATTACGATAAAAATGTTTTACTTTTGATTATATGGGTTCATTGAATCCGTTGAATCCGAGAACCGGACGTCACTGGTCTAAATAGTAAGAACTTCATTCATTCTATTCAATTAACAAAATAGATCGAACTTAGTGGGAATATAATTCTGAGTTGATTCAAAAATTCCACATAATCTGAACATTAAATAACTCTGTGTCATTTTGCCTCGGGCGCCATTTTTCATCGCGTCGACCCTGTGACATTCAACAAAAAAAAGAAAAAAAAAAAAAAATCCATTCAGAAAGATAGTGGGAAAAAGAAAAGTTTGTCTTTTTTTTTCTTCTTCTCTTATTTCTAGGGGAAAACCAACAACATTTTACATAATTATACATAACAACGACTTGAGATTATTTCAGGTATTTAAATGTAGCGTAACAAATACTTTTTGGTCTATTTGAATACCCGCACCAACAGTGTTAAATCACCCCCCGCCCCCCTCTGACATTCATTTTTGGAATATGACGGGTATGGGGTTTGCAGCAGTAGTATTAATGATAGGTAGGTACATGTACCCAGTAGTAGAAACGTATAGTCGAACCACCCCGCCCTCCCCGGTACATGTTTATTACATTTTAAATAGCTTAATGGGTGATGCTTAAGTCTATTCAGTTTTTTTTTCTTCTTTAAAATAGGTGCGGCATCTGAGCGAGGGTGCTTTCCGGCGGTAAACGCAGAGAATGGATGAGAAAGTATCGTTTTAAATTGCAATGTGCCATCATTATCATCATCATCATCATAGTAGGACTAAGACTACTGAAATTGGGTTTTGTTTTCATTAAATTTATTTCAATGTGCAGCGTTGTGGCACGACTGCAATAGAAAGTTAATTGAATTGAATACTTTTTTTTCCATTTTGGTTTTCTTTTGTCGTTGTTTTTTTTTCGTTTCTTTTTTTTTGCTGCCTCTAATTAGGTAGAGTATTATTTCCGGTTGTTAGTTTACGTCAATGGGCCAATAAAATGTGATCTTTGTTTAAGAAGCTTAGCAGGTTTAAGTTGGTTAAGTTCTTAATTGGGGTTGAATTAAAAAAAAAAGAAAAAAATTTATGTTGTTTGGTTTTCGAAATTACTCTGTATTGTAGTTTGTTTTGTGGTATTTCTGCAATAATAGTTGGATAATTTGGTTAAAATTAATTTGATCTGGTTTGAGTCAGACCACAGAATTTAATTTAGTAGACCATTGAACAATGATGTGCGGTTTATCCAATGTATGTATGTGTGTGAGTATATACCTGAAGGTACATCATTTTAGGCCGACTTTAATTTTCTAAATAGACAGATATTCAACCGCATTATATAGAGGTATGTATGTACTTACTACATAGAGATAATTTAATGAGAACTTTAAGAGCGTGTCCTTTTGGATATGATTGGTGGTCGAATACAATCTAAAATAATTCAAATACAAAGATCGTTTAGAGAATGTGTGCCTCTTTTGATTCAGGAAGCTTTCAATTGACATGGCATGAAATTTTCGTAATATTTCATAAACACCATTGATGACATACATAATTTTCGTAAATATAAATTTTTCATGCATGCTCAAAAAACGACGAACATTGGGCGAAAAAAAAAGTCATAAGTAGATGAAACGTCAGAATAGTTACAATGAATGGTAGTCAAATGTTGAATCACCAGAAACTACGTCTAGCCGGATTGTCATATCTATGGAACCATATCGACAATGTTTTGTATGTAGATTCTAACCAATTTTAAATTTTTTTTTTATCTATTTCATTCGTTCGGGCAATACTTATAGGCCTATTCTCAAAATCAGTCGGAAATTACCGTGTACGAAAATTCTCGTCTACTTTTATTCTCAAAACCAATCGAATAAAAAGTCACCACTTTCGAATGTCGTAAAAAAATTAATTGAACGTATGGAAAATATTTGACAGCAATGTTATAATTTTATTTATTTTAACTGTCAAATTTTTTTCTTGAAATTTTGAATTAAAATATTGTGAAGTAAAGTAAATTTTAAAATCTTAGTGTTTTTTAATAAATAAATTAGTATGGCTGGTTTAGAGGAATTTGCAGCAATATTAGCCACACGCGCCCAATATCTAACAACCATGAAACTCTCTGAATATCATTCGAATATACTACATTCGATTGGTTTTACCCACTCAGATATACTCGTCTGATATCGTTCGAAAATTTTCGTATGGTGAATTTGAGAATACAGGTTTAGTACATTCGAATGCTTTTGACAGATATTCTTGCACGAAAATTTTCGAGTAGTTTCGAGAATAGGCCTATTATATCCTTAGATTATATAACTTAACAGGATGGATTACATCGTATACCTCGCATGAAAATAATTGAGAACACGACATCGGGTGCAGCAGTATGGGGGGATGAAAAATCGCCATTTAACTGATTGCAACCTTTATGAAACGAGCCCTAACGAGGCAAACCGACTCTCTTAAATTGTCAACAGAAATTTTTTTTCTCGAATGATATAACAA
>JANSTT010006281.1:0-28280 GCA_026745375.1 Platyura marginata
ATAGACACGGACAAAGTTGTAAATAATAAACAAGTACGCATACGGGTATATTATAATCGGCGTAGCCAATTTTTCCTGGTTCTACACGGTTTTCGTAGAAATACAGAATATATGGCATGGTTATATATGCCTTAAGTATGCCTACATGTAATTTATTTCTCGGAAAATTTATGACGCACAAGCCAATATTTTGTCCATTTCTTAATATTTAGTTGCTGGAATAATCACTAAGATATTTGCAAAGATAGTCAAAAGGTCGCTTAAGATCTAGTTTATATAAAAAGTTGAACTATCGATTTATTGAAAACGCATTATCTCCCTTGTAATCTAGGTGATTTCTTATACAAAAATTTATTAAGGATGCGGATAGCAATCAGGAAATTTGCGAAGGAATACATATTTTGATAAATAAATACGAAAAATTTATTAACGTACTTTATAAACGTTATTTTGAATAAAACTTCATTGTATTGACAATTGAAGGGTTTTGAAAACAACTTAACGAATGCTGTTTTAGGTTTTTAAGCAAAAAAAAAATTGACATAATTCGGTTGTCAAACGAAAAATAGATAAACAATTTAAGCCAGAATGTTGAATAAAATTTGGAAACTAACTAAAAACAGAAATAAAACTATTTTTAAGTATTATTGCACATCAAAATCGCAAATATCGAGACCGCTAATACTGGGCATTGAAACGTCTTGTGATGACACTGGAGCTGCATTAGTTGACCGGTCTGGAAAAGTATTTGGCGAATGTGTTAATTCCCAGCAAAGTACTCACTTAAGGTACGTACAGCCAATTTCCATTATCCATTATAATCCATTTATTTCTTAACATAGATATGGTGGAATAATACCACCAGTTGCACAAGATCTTCATAGAAAAAACATCGAACGTGTAGTCTCCGAAACATTTTCCCAATCAAATCTACAAATTGATGATATTGATGGAATTGCTGTAACAAATCGTCCGGGACTAAAACTAAGCCTTCTAATTGGTGTACGCTATGCAAAACATCTAGCGCGAAAATATCAAAAACCTATCATCCCAATACATCATATGGAAGCCCATGCTCTAATGGCACGTATAGATCAGAATATTGAGTATCCATTTTTGTGCCTTCTTGCCAGTGGTGGACATTGTATATTAACTTTAGTCAAAGATATTGACACATTTCACTTGCTGGGCGAAACGATTGACGATGCGCCTGGTGAAGCATTTGATAAAATCTCTCGACGCCTACGACTCAGAACATTGCCAGAATATGAATGGAAAAGTGGAGGTGAAGCAATAGAATTGGCGGCAAGACTATCAAAGAATCCAAGCCGTTATGAATTCCCTCTGCCATTGGTTAAACAGAGAACGTGTCAGTTTAGTTTTGCTGGATTAAAAAATACTGCAAAACGACACATTCAGAAGTCAGAAATTGAAAATAGTGTTCCACCCGATGAAGTTATTCCCGAGTATCAAGATTTTTGTTCTGGATTTCTTAGAGCTATTACAAGACATATTTCACATCGTACTCAACGAGCTATTGAATATTGTGATTATAATAATGTGTTTTCGGCGACTGACAAAAAAAATCTTGTTTTTTCTGGTGGAGTTGCTTGTAATGATTTTGTATTTACAGCTCTTTCTCAATTGGCAGAACAATTCGACTATAAGTCGTTCAGACCAGCTAAACAGCACTGTACCGATAATGGTTTAATGATTGCCTGGAATGGAGTAGAGAAATGGATGGTAAATAGTGAAAAATACGCCCGAATGGATTTCGACGAAATTGATGTAGATCCAAAAAGTCCACTTGGCACAAATGTCACCATGGATGTACTGAACTGTGGATTGAGTTGTAAATTGGCCAAGCTACCAATATTAAGAACATAAAAAGTAAATGTAATGTGTACAGTCTGTGATAACGTTTTTGTTTTCAAAATGTATGAATTTCTTAAGAAAATCTTTTCTTTTAAACCTCTAAGCATTTTAAACTAATCTTTACTAAATTACTAATCATGTAAATTTGCTGATTTTCAATTATAATCTCTACCTAAACACAAAAAACAAAACAAAAATATCTACTTCGTAAATGTGACTTCCTCCTCGTCATATTAAAAATCCTGGGTCAGCTTACTTATGTCTCCCCTTTATCGATGATGATATTATGTTGATTGTTTGATGCCGTTCGATTCTAGGCACAAAAGATGGTAAATTCAAATTAACTATTTGGCGAGATATTAAATTTGAACTAAATTAATTTAATGTAGATTGTAGGTATTGAACACTGAGTGCAATTTTTAAAAAAAAACCGCGATTACTTGCGGGCTAAATTAAATAGGAGGCAAACCTTTCTCAAAAGCCCGCAAAAATGATATGTCAAATGACAACAAAAAATCTTATCTGCCTTTCTAGTGCTTCTTTATAATAATTCTAAAAATAATAATAATCAGTTAATAATTCACGACTTTTGTCCTCAGTAAGTAACAATATTATATATTCAAACATGTTGAAATTAATAAAATTTAATTCCCCATCTCTTAAACACAGTGTCTCAACATCAATATGGATCTCTATTTCCAGTATGACGAAGATCTATCGCAAAATTCATTTTTCAAAAAACTCCAATCCGACCACCGAATAATTCTGGACACGGCACCTCTAGAAAATTGGATTATCTGCATTCCTCGTATAGCAACGATTCTACCGGAAAATTTGACCAATCCCAATTATCTCTTATCGCACATACTAATACCGAACGATGAACTACCAAACACTCACTATACCAGCCTATTAGGAAATGACGTTAAATTGATAAACAAAAAACTGGTCAGCAATGCCGATATTGCATCATTGGTACTGTTCGAGGAAATATACTATACAAAGGGACTGATGCGTTATAAAGTGTGGTGCATTGAATCGCCACTGCTACAAAATGCACAATCCAAAGAAATGACTGGAATTTTTATTGTGCGCGATATCAAAGATGCCATTGAACTGATATGGAATGAAACACATTCGAATGCAATATTTCGAAAAATTGATAATGCATGTAAATCGTTTGTGTTGCGAACAAAGAATTTTCAAGATTTATCAAAATTGCATACATCCACGGAAATGCTATACAATCACTATTTGCAATTGTTACTGCACAACAAGCGACTGAAAGAGAAATGTCGACAGGATGTTCATTTCTATAAGATTCTGAAGATTGCTCTGGAGACCTATATCATGAATGGATTGTATACGTTTGTCTTCGATGCCATTACAGTCTCTACTATGGAAGAAAATGAGCAATTCAATAGAATTATACGGAAGTTGTCCGATGTTCATATGTCTTATTTTAATATTGAAAGTAAACATAATGACGTTCTGACTTGTGTGCGGGTGGAGTTACTCAAGATTGAGGAATATACAACGGCAATTGAGAAATTGGGTAAGTATAATATAGAAATCTATAATCTTTGATATTATGTGATATAAAATAGTTTCTAGAGGCAAATTTGTGCAATTAAATTATTTTCCCATAGTAAGCTTATTTGTTAGATTATTTGTTCTTCCTTGATCCTTATGAATATTACACGTTTCAAATTAAATTCTAATCTCAAACCAACTCAGGTGAACCACTGGCCAAACAAACATTCAAAACTCCATTTAAAATTAAGTTTTAAGAAATATGGCACAACATACACAACTAACACTAATCTATTATTTATGCGAATTTATAAGTAAAACAAAATTTTGACAAACCAAATATTTTTAAATCATCCTTATAGGTTGCCTCCGTCGAGCCTTAAATGCAGCATCACGCAGTAAACACACAAGTTTTAGTGTCGACGATCTAATTCCAATATTAGTGTTTGTTGTTATCAAATCTTCGCTTACACACTGGACATCAACGTTGGTGTTTCTGAAGGAATTCGTATTCAATGACATTACCGATGTATCAGATAAAGGGGCGGATAGTTTTTTGATATCGACACTTGAAGCTGTTATCACATATATAAAATCAACATATGTTGTTGACAATGACAAATGTAATGAGGTTCCCATTCCACTAGAACAGAAAAATAAATTCACTTCCAGCGAGGATTTCATGGATTATTTATTGGGTCAGGTTCGTCGCGAAGATGAACAGGAAGTACTGAGATTACTTAAAACCGGAGAAAACATTGAGATTTCCAATGTAACCGATGATGACACGATTGATTCGGGCAAACATTTGTGTCATCCACTTTGTGATTGTGAACTGTGTCCGATAAAAGTATGGAATCAAAAACCGAATGTCAACACACCGAATCGACATGGCATTACTGCACTTCATATTGCCTCAATGTTTGGTCTAACAACCATGCTTAATCTTGTGTTGGCCCTCGAAGCAGACATTAATGTTGTGGACGAAAATAATTGGACTGCACTTCATTATGCAGCAGCAAAAGGTCATCAAAACACTTTACTTCTGCTATTACATGCTGGTATCAATATCAATGCCAAAACAAATGATAAATTGACGGCACTTCATTTGGGATGTCTAAATGGTAATCAGGGATGTGTTAAAGCTCTTCTATACTATTCGGATCATATGCGAGCAAATCTTGAAATTAACTGTGCCAACAAAATTGGCGATACTCCACTCCATTTGGCTGCTAAATGGGGATTCACCGAAATAGTCGAAACGTTATTGGAAAATGGAGTAAATGTGGATTGCGCAAATCGCTTGGGACACACAGCAATACACTACTCGCACAATACATTTATCACCAATCTACTGCAAAGTTCATTTGTTGTCATTGAAGACACCACCGCATTGAATGGAAATGGTGACACATCGAACGGTACCGAACATGAACTATTCCGTGGATACATTCGGGAAGGTTTGACATTACATCAAAAGAAAACAAACAATGATAAAATCATTGCTGCCATTAAAAATGGCGACATAAAATTGGCCTACCATTTCTTAGGTTTGGAAGAACAACAATCAAATGGCAAAACAGATTGTCACCCACTATGCAATTGTGATTCGTGTACAACCAACCGACCACCACCACCAATACATGACGCGAACGCCAATATTTCGAAAACGTTCATTGACCTCAACGAGAGCAATTCAGACGGAATTACACCAATCTACGCAGCCATACAGACGGGCAACATTTTCTTGGTGAATTATATGTTGGAACAGGGTGCATCAGTTAATCGAAAAACTATCACAATGCAAACAGTACTGCATGCGGCTGTTTTAAGTAAATCTCTAGAAATGACTGATTTAATTTTAAGTAAAATTGACGAAGAAATCTTAAATGCTCAAGACAATGATGGCAATACGGCATTGCATTTATCGGCTCAATGTGGCAATCAAAAAATGGCTCAATGTCTACTAAGGCATGGTCCCGATGTGCAATTAAAAAATAATCGTAGATTTACAGTACTCGATATTGCTAGAGAAAATTTGTCATATAACATTGTGAACATGTTAGAAATGATTGACAATTGTCTTGAAGAATCTGTCTAGGAGAGCAAGACAATTCATTTTATTTACTTAATTTGAATTACATTTTTATGTTTTGGCTCAAGACGTCAATTAACCGATTTAATGATTTCTATATTGATTGACTATAGTCAACTACTAATTTATCTCATTTTAAGTTTTGCGATTGTACCAAAAGTAAATAGAAGAGAAAGTTTTTATACCAAGTGTTACGTATCGAAAGCAAAAACGTAAGTTTGTGTAAATTATTATTGAATATGTCAATAATTTTTCAAAATGATAATATTCTTAAGTTTAACTTACATTTTATTCGATACCTCCCAAAAAAGCACTTTCGACGGTTCTATGGCCACTAAAATACTTGATGTTTCTTCTTTCAAACGTTTCAATGCATAAATAATCATAGTCGCCCAAATTACATTTTGATGCACGCTAGGAAATTAGCCTGTTCGTTATGTAATTCATTCCCTGGGCTCCAAAATTCGATGACATATTTTTTCTGTTTTAAGTTTAATTTCATTAAATGAGTTAAAAGTTGAAACTATTCATTTCTAAAATTTCAAACCTGTCAAATGTTTCTAATTTTTTAAATCCAATTTTCGCCAACAGGTTTCTAGCGGGAAAAATCCACAGTTTTACATATATGCATCCTAAGGAAGGAATGTATTCTACTTTTACATAAAACATGTATAACAAATTGGCTCTGTTCTCGTATTTATATTTTCATACCAAAAATTAAATCAAAACAAATTCCGCTTCCGGGAGGAACTCGAACTCACCTAATTGCCCGATATAAGAGGCTTTACATATATCTTGGTTTAACTTTTAGTATGTGATATTGATATGTGTGGTTATCTATAAGATTCGCCGTGAAACCTTCCAACATCAATTTTATAGATAAAAGTTGATGGGTTCAATCACCTCAATGTGCGAAATTATACATAATTATTGTTGGATTAATTAATTATGATTATACTATAAAGAGTCAATCAATATTTTAAGAAAAAAATGTCTTCTTCTAACATATGTAACTAAACAAATTGTATCTATAATGTATCAATAAATTTAACTAATCTTAATCTCTACCGATTTCTCTTAATACTAACTAATTATGTATATCTATATGCAATATATTTATAATTGTTTATAAACACATTGTTTTTAATCGTTTTCTTAGGACATCATGATCAATAAAATTGACAGTGTTGCCATGGTTTTGGAGTTATCAGTGCATTTCTATAAATTTAAAACTTTTACGTAGGGCACCACTGCCCTCCCTTTCTGTTGAGTTAGATTAACTAAATTACTATAAACAGTGACGAACCATTTCGATCTTCAACACGCAATCTCAATCTAGTTGTGTATATCAAGAGAATATATAACAAAACCAACCAAATTTATCTTTTAACGTTTTTCGTTTATTTTTAAAAACATTTAAGTTACACGTTTAAAAACTATGTATGAATGAAAAAAAAAAGAGTGTCCATACGTTGAACTTGCAAAAAGCAGTCTTTCCATTTCGATTAATTTGCTAAAATATATTGGTAAATAACAAACGAATAAAAATAATGAAAAGGCCGAGATGCAATTTTTTTTCAATTATATAGAGAAAAAAAAACTTGTTAAAAATTAACTACCCGAAGCTGCAGACATTATTATTTGAATGTATACATTTAATTATTTGAATAAAAATCTCAAGTTTGTATAGAGCGCGAGACACTCACCTTATGTTTTACTGTTGGAAACTGACCTTACTTAGATTTTTCTTTTAAAACTATTTACAAAAATGAAATGAGTTCACAATAAGTATCATGAATCCTTTCTACCACTTAAATTAATATATATATATATAATGTGACGTTATACGTAAATATGTATGTAATCGAATCATATTTACGGTAACATATTTTGTCTTAAAAATATTTACACCTAAATCTACCTACATATACAGTTTTGTTAATATTCAAAAATATTCTTAAAAATTAAAGATAAATTTTCGTTGGGTCATTCATTTCCGAGAAAATTATTTTTTTTAAAAAAAAAAACTAAACTATTAGACCCATTCGGCTGCGTGCTATGACTTTTTCTGTCCAAGTAACGGTGTCTTCTCAGCTAACGATGCAGACATTGGCGATTGAGCAAACGATGTACCCGTGCCAGCGTCCATCGACGTAGATTGTTGTGATTGCTGCTGATGTGGACGCTGCCACATTTGACGATGACTCTGATCCATACGGAGTCCGCGGCGTCGTATTTGACGATGATGTAATTCATGCAGGTACAATGTACTGAGACACATATCGGCTGCCGTTTGATCATTTGGTGCGGTATCAAGTGGACCGCCGGCACCATATAAACTATGCAGTAATCCTTCCTGTGATCCCTCCGGCGGACCCTCACAACGGCTTAATCCACCTCGCATACTTGCACCCATACTGGTGCCAAGAACACTTTGTGTTGTACGTCCAAACGGCTGGCCACCATATGGTGTCGTTGCTTCAGTTGAAGCGCCGGCCACTGCATCATCGTGATTATCATCGTCCTCTTGAATATTTGGCAATGTACTGCGATGCATTGGCAATGAACCATCATGCGATAAATGTGTCTGCAACATTTGTTGATAATCGAAAACGCTGCTACTACCGCCATCAAGACGCGGTGGACCGTGCAATACCGATGTTGTTGGTGAAAATGGATTGCGAACCACAGATGGCGATAAACTTGTCGAAAATCCCATTTGTGATGCTAATCCCCTTTGGTTATACATAATTGATTGTATCATGGACGAGTACTATAAAAAAAAATGTTTTAAAATCTCTCAATCGATCTGCACACTAAACTAACCTCTCCGCTGATACTACCCATAGATAATAAACTCTGTTCCATTGCATTATTAACACCCAGCCTTGATGCATCCATATCATGCATCGCATGTTTTTTCAATCCACGCAAAAATTGCTTAGCCTCAGAAGGCATTTTCCAATCCGGATTTGTCAACGTATAATGTACCAGAGACAATTCCGTTTTTCCATGTTCCCCCTGAGTATATTGATTTGTTTCGCATACAGGCGTTATAACTTCCGGTATATCACCGGTGGTACTGTGTGATGGTTGCCAATCCGGATTGCCATGTTTACGCAAATCCATTTGAGCAAATGAACAAACATCTCCAACACCAACCACTGACACAGTGAAATTGCGAAAAAAATCAACAATATCAAGAGCACGTGGTCGCAAACAGAACAACAATATAAATGGCGTCGTTAATGGGCTTAAAATTTCGTTGAACAAATACACAGCACGAAATTGGAAGAACTGACCAAATTGATCACGAACACGATTTGTGTGCGCTATGCCACGCCATGATATTGGAAAATAGTGTATGTGGCCAAGTACCGCATTCATTAGTTGTTCCGGACACCAAATAAGATTTTCGTCTGGAATAAAAACCCTGCGAAAAACGATAATCCTAAATTGATCGAAACTGTGCAATGTTAAAGTTTGGTATTAACAAACCTGGCACCAACTACAATAACGGTGAGAAACGATATTATGGTAAATACGTGTTCTACTTGAAATACATCTTCATCGTATATTGTTAGAGCAACTAAAACGGACAGTACTCCACCGCAAATGAAAACTAAATTTCTGAAAAACGAAAAATTCTTGCATTAACAAATGCATTAACAATTCCAATAGAAAAATAGCAGAACAATACAAAATCTGAGAATAAGATTTGATTCGTTCTATTTCTCGCGTCATTCGTCCATCGGCTTTGTTTTGAAGAACTTCTATATAATTTATTTCATTTTAACTCTATATGTAGGGGGATTTTATTATTTTCAATGACAGCATTATCATCATCATCTTACTTAGGCCATATTTAAATTTGTACGAAATTACCGGACAATAGAATTAAAAAAAAAACCTCATACCTTGCTATAACAGCCATCAGTGGAGACGAAAATGAATTCATATATTTTACAGCTGGTCGATATGCACGATTCAATCTTGCATGTAGTTCATGATCTAATTCATTTAAATGTCTCAAATACATTTTGCCATATTGAGACCAGCATCGTAAACCAAGTGTTCCGGGTTCTCTTTTGATTAGCTAATAAAAAAAAATAAAAAATATGTAAAAATTTCGATATAATAACGGCGATCGGTGAGGAAGGATTATGCGAAAGATACGACACAAATCAAGGCCGCAGTTCAAATTATGAAGTACGATTCAAATAGATCTTAAAATTCTTGTGTCATGATTAAATCCATTAGACCCTTATAAATGTTTGAAGTAAAATTAAATTTAAAAAAAAATATATACATATGTATGTCTATATATGTACTTACATCTCCATAGCTAAAGAAAAACACCATCATCTCCCAGAAAAACACCAGTGGCGATAACATTAAATAGGTCAATGCTATATAGGTGATTTGTCGTGATAACTTTTGTGCTAATTCGATTCGTTTACTGGATCGTTTATATTCTTCTTTTAGGTGCCAGTTATTTTCGAATGGTGACCACGGTCCGCCTAAATTAAATATCTCTCAATGTATACAAATCTAATATTACAATAACAATAAAACATACGAAATAAAATGAATTCAATGCAATATCTTAGTCCACGGCTGAAACATACCGTTTCACCAATAAATGGAAGCGTAACCTTTCCAGGTATTATATTTTTATTCATCATTGCGACCATGTAGTTTTTAAATCTTCAAAAAAAAAAGTTTTGTAGAGATAGAAAAGAAAAACACGTTTTATTACTCAGGTAAATTACCTCAAAATTCTATGGTAAATATCCAGTTCGGTTAAGTTTGCTTTATGAATACACATTTGCTGTTCGGACTGGACATCTCTAATTTTTCGTTGTACTTCATGCCATGTAAGATTATCAAGTTCAGACTGAAAGAAATAAAAATTTAATTTCGATAACAATAAATAGGGGTTTGTTATTGTTGTTGTTGTACATCTTCAATCTTCAAAGCAGTATTATAGAATTTCTTTACATCCCAGAATTGAACAGCGTGATAGCAACATTTTATAAGTCTAAAAATCCAATACAATGCAGCAATAATTAGGAGAATCCATGACAATCCCGTTAAAGAGCTCATCGCATCTTCAAATGGATATATGGCATCACTTATTGTAACTTTTGTATTGTTCGATGGGGTCGGAATTTCTCTGTAATTAGGGAATAATTATTAAAATGAATTAATTTTATTTATGACTATGTACTTGAACAGAACAGGATAATTGACACAATGAAATAGAAAAGTCGTGAATAATACGGCAAAAATAAATTGCCCGAGTTCACATACATCCTGCATCATCATCACACGAAATCCATGCTTTTGATGATAATTATAGACTCTGGTAAAAAATGAATCTAAATCTTCTATGTGATTCCATCGTGCTGAAAATTAAACATAAAAGATCACTGAACAAAGAGTTGACTATTTAAAACTTACCCTTACTTGTATCGGGCACCGTGTGTATAATAATGCCAGTATTTTGGCCCATCACATCATTATCAGCATCAGTAACAAGATCTTCATCCTCTGTACTATTATGCTGTTGTATAAATGGATTACCCTCATTTGCCAGGGAACTATAGTTAACATCTGCTGTGGCCATTGCTGTACTCGATTCAACACACTACTGGAAAACTGTCACAAAAATATTAGCAATTTCCTGATAACCAACTAATTGTACCTTTTATTTCAATTCAGCATAATCTACGCTCTACGGTGTTGCAGGTACACAAGATTTTTGGTCAATATAATAATAAAAACACACACACAGCTGTTCCTCTCTCTAGTCTACACAAAAGATGTCAACTACAGCTGTTCGTCTTCATAACAAAGAACTATATACTTCAGTACGCAATTGAGTCCTGCAAATAGTTATAAATTAATTACCAACTGTAGCTCGTACTAAATAAATTATTAATTGTTCACATTACGTAGTTTAAATATAATTTTGTACAAAAAATAGAAAAAAGATAGTGAAAATTTTTAACAATGACAGAGGCGCAAATGGTTTGCAGCCATTTTTGATTTTGTTTTTACTTGAATAGGTGTGAAGTTGACGCTCCAAGAAAATTGTTTCGTTAAGTTAAGATTAAATTTACTCGCACGCATCCATTTTAATTGGATTCAAATTTTATTAGTAAATGCGGCAATTTTGAAAACAAAAAAAAATAAGAAATTTATTAATTTAAGTCATCCATCAGCCATCACTAAGTCTACATTTACTACGTCGACAAATTTATTTCCGGACATCATTTATCAGTGTCCTGAAAAAGAAAATCGGGAGAACATTAATTTAATCTTTTAGTCTTTCCAATGCAGAAATGTACGTACGAGTACAGCCCTCCTACAACACGGTAAACGATAAGTACGGTAAGATGATAAGTTACGAAAATTCTCTTATATAAAAGATAATAAAAAAATTGCAAAAATAGTCTCATAGAACACGGAATTAAATTGGACCATATCTACCGTGTTACTTTCATGCTCGTTCAAATATATCTTGTATTTCATAATTTATCAACAACAGTCAATTTTGAAAAATTTATCAATCATTTTATTATATTATTACTATTAGTATTTAAAAGACCAACAATGTCCATACAAGCTCCATAAATTAAAAATATGATTTAAATAATAAATTCCTTCAATCCAATCAATTATTTATAAAAATGTAATTATAATTAGATTTATTTTGATTCCATTGGAGATACCACAACAGAATGTAGGTAAGTATATATAATAGTCAACTACTAACCAACTAAATACCAGTCACCCATCAAACATATCAATGGTTAAGACATGAAGAAATCGTTTTACTTCGAGATACGGGAGTTCATACTACTTTTTCAAATATGTGGTCTATCACCGTTTGGACAGACAGAACTTCAAAATTTTGGTTTTCGACTATACTCGCTAATTTCTATCATTGTCATATCAATAATGTTTGCATCCGGTTATTATATCTATGACTTGATGGATGAGCAATCTATGTCTTCAATTGTTGCATCATTTGTATTTTCTGCACAAATTCTAACCCATCTAATAATTATTGTACAATCGTATGCAACACGTGATAAACAAATAACAATAATAAATAAAATTGACGAGATTGATGATCTATTTCAAACCAAGTTCTATAAACGGATAAGTTACAGTGAATTGCGACGAAAATATCGAATAAAGTTTGGAATATTATTCGGATTTGTTATCATTATTAATGTGTACTTCGGTTTAAACCTTCTCATATTTGAAGAAAGCACACAACAAATCAAATA
The DNA here is from genome assembly GCA_026745375.1 of Platyura marginata. Lineage (NCBI taxonomy): Eukaryota > Metazoa > Arthropoda > Insecta > Diptera > Keroplatidae > Platyura > Platyura marginata. The sequence goes on from JANSTT010006281.1 coordinate 12,805, forward strand.
TTGGGCACAGCTGATACTATCGGTTTTGGTCCTACGGTTTCGATGCATACAAAATACTATTTATGTTGATCTTCTGCGTGATCGTTTTGAATATTTAATTGGAATACTAAAAGATTTGATCCGAACATCGAATCAAACAAACTCAAAACTAATTCAATGTATTGATCTACTTGATAATAAGAAAAAATCATTGCATCACAATTACAATCAGCTGCTAATTCTAAAGGAAATTTATGGTAAAATTTGGAATGCAACAAATTTATTTAACGATTGTTTTGGATGGTCGTTGCTGACTATGATTACGCAATTTTTTCTCGAATTCGTTAGTCAGGGCTATTGGATGTTTTTTCGATTAGATACAGTGAGTCGTATATGTATTCAGACAAATTCTGAAAGATCATTCGGAAAACGATCATACGATATAAATGGTCAAATTTAATTTAACCACTATACCTTAGCTTCAAGAATATATTTAAGATTGATGCAAATCTGCTGATTGTATCACAAAGTAGATATTTTCAATGCCAAACAAACAAAGATTAGTCCCATAAGTCACAACCAAAGATAAATTCAAAGTTTATCTGGGTTGATATTAAGAATTTTACCATTTTGTCAAAGTATTTTCCATTTGAATTTCAATAATTAGAAGTTTTGTTTGTCCGAATACATATCACTCACTCACTGTACAATTTACATTAACACCCTAAAGAACAATTTCATTGGATCTTTTTGTATGATATCACCGATCATTATTTTATTGTCGGTACTGTGCTATTCATGTTCCAGTTGTAAAGATACGGTGAGTAGGAAATGTATTATAATAAAAATTGCACATTCTATAAATATCCAAAAAGACGTTCCATACGTCAGTATTGTATTAGTAAATTAATTATCGCCATATGAATAGATAAAATAATCTAATTTTTTTTAGGCACAATAACCAAAAAATATTTTTTTTAATTCTAGGCAGAAGTAGTTGGCGGTCTAGTTCACAAGATTGAAAAAAATGTCTATAACGAACCATACAATGATTTGGTACAAAATTTTTCACTCCAAATTTATCACGAATCAGTTTTATTTACAGCAAATGGATTTTTTGAAATAAATATGGAACTTTTGGGATCAGTAAATTAAGTGATTTTTTTTATAAATCAGTAACCAGACTAGTTTTTCCGTTTTTTGTAGATTGTTGCCGCTACAGTTTCGTACTTAATAATATTAATTCAGTTTCAAATCAGCGAAGGAAATAAACCTACTCAAAATGTTACTGATTTCAATGCTAATGAATTTACTAGAGTTTAGACTGTAGGTGTAGAGTATGTAATCATAACTTAATATAATAAATTAGTAATAGTCCCAAAAATCATCAAAATACATGTTTCCCTTCCAAAAATCAGACATCGTAGTTCGCAAATATTTATACTTTCTATGGAAATAAACTCTATCCGCTCAAAACTGACAGATCCATGAAATCGACCTAAGACATTTTCGATCAACTCTGGCTATTCACTACAACATCACTTAACGGAGATTGTATTATTGTTATCTACCTGTTGTTTACAGGTAAAAATGGTACAATCACATCGCTCTCTCACTCACCTCTTCTCAGTTCACCATTTATTACATATTCCCATCTACATACATTAACATTTTAAATAACATGACTAGTTGGCTTAAGTTACTCAAAAGGTTTAGACGTACCATTAATTAAGTCAGAGCATACCTATATGGTTAATTTTATGTCATCAAAAGAAAGTTTAATTATTAAACTGTCATATAATATTCCTGTTCTTGGAATTAAAAAGGATTACATTGGTGAAAATTAACACTATCATGAAGGAGTTATTATAGCCGCAAGGGATTTATCAGTTTAAACACCAGTGCGAGTTTGGTAATGGAACTATTGTAATATCTCAGTTATCGCTAAAAAAGTGACTTAATTTTATTAAACAAATATTAATTACCATTCCAGTAATTAGATATTTACTATCTTCAAATATATTGTGCCAAATTTTTCGGTGTTATTTACTTTTATAATTCAATCAATATCGGCTCGATATATGCGCGGCCATTTTGAATTCCTCAATGGTGAAGTGGCCAAAGTGTTAATTGAGATTTTTTTTACCAAGAGAAAAAATAGTGCAAGTTAAAAATTGATCAATTTAATAGCAAATTAAAATTTAAAAAATTTAGAAAAAAGTGTAATTTAATTTCGAAAACTCTTCCAATACTATTTATTGGTCAGGTTTTCTAATTAGAAAATTATTTTAATTCACATTAGATCTTCGAATATATAATTTTCTTTATAATATTCTCTGAAGATAATTCAGTGACGTGACAATCTTCTGTGTGGATAAAATAAACGACCGTCTAAATAGCTGAAGAAACATTGGGGCACTCCTTGTTTTTAGTGTTGTTTAGTGATTTATTTTGATTAATTAAACACATTGAATGGAATATTTTGCCGTATATGATTTTTGAGGTAAGTTTTTTTTATTGATATGTAGCACAAGTGTAGAAAGGTCTCTCTAAGTATGTTGGTAAATAATTATTTATTTACTTATTAAGAATAAAAAAAAATTGCTGGATACTTAAGTTACATTAATTGTACATATATTAAACGAACTAAGTTTAAGATATTTATTGGGTGGAGTATTAAAATGAACCAGATACTAAAACTGAACCAGAATTATACCCGCACAGAGAAATTCGGTATTCTTTCTGATGGCCAGAATATCCGTGAGATCATCAAAGAACTTCTGTTTTGCGCTTATAATAGTCGGATACGTCTATATACATATATAGTTAGCGGCTGAACTAGCCCTCTCACACAATTTTAAATAAGTATTCTTTAAGATCTAAGAGTACATGAAAAATCATAAATTGCTTTTATGGCTGGTGGTCTTATAAAGCGCCTGCAACATGATGTTTAACATGACCGGCGCATGATCCGTCTTATATTTGTATTTTTTTTAAATTAATTAATCGTGTTCACTGCAATTAGCGTTGTCATCGATAGTTTTTAAATAAAATTAAATCAATTGCATATTATTGCGCAAAAAAAAACTAGATTCAAGTATTGGACTAATCGATGTCAGAGCTGTTGCATGTTGCCTCTAATATAATGCAGATGTGGTATGTTCAGCCGGACCTGAAGAGCTGCAATGCTCCAAATTAATTCTATAATGCCAACAGAACATATTTTATTTTAATTTAACAATCGCAGTCATTCTGACGTGTATAGATAAGACAGCTTCCTCTGTGAAAAAGCTCACGCTTCGCCTCTGCAACAGAGGCTAAAGCTCCTAAGAGTTTTTTAAGAAAACTATAAACCATATTTTTTCTTACGAATTTAAGGAGTAGAACAACAATACCTAATATAGCATAATATATTTCAACACTACATGCTATTTAGGTATTACAGTGAGAAAATAGCAACGATCTAAATATTTATAGACGATACAAATTAAAAAAATTAAAAAAATTGCCCTGCAGTTGCAGATAGGTATCCATGATATCCAATTACCGGCAAAGATGAAAGTTTAAACACTGTACATTATTTTATATTATATACATAATATGCACTTGATGTATTGAAACTTTAAAGACAATAAACAAGTGTGGTGCTGGGGCCAATAAAAATATGATGGATACCTGTTAAGTGAAATGACATTAAAAAGATTTATGTATGTCAAAGAAATGCCAATAGAAAGTGAGTTGTTATACTATAGGTGCAGTTGGAATTTTATGCAAAGTTAAGAATTCGGAATATACATTAGCAAAGTAATGAATTTGTAGGTTCATCAAGTTTTTTTTTTTTTTTTTACTTCTTTGCAAATATATTTATGGCTGCACTACGAGATCGGAATATGCAATGGCTAACCCACTTAACCACTTATAAAGAACCGTTTTTTTTTTCTTCTAGCATCGTAATTATTATTTTGTATGTGCAGTAACATTGTAACATTACAATCATTACAATGTTAAATACACTTTTAGTTCAAATAATTGGTTTTGTAAATTGTCATAGAGGTGACAATGCGACAATTTTAATTGTCATACGCACATGCGCTACGGGAAACCTACAATTTAAGTGGTATCCAAATCACATGCACTAACTAAGGTTTAACTAGTCTTATAACTACTAAAAGTAAATTTTATTTTTGAAGTTAAAACAAAACTATTTTTGGGAAGTTTTTCTTAGACCTTTAATTTGTTTTCAGTTCAGTTCCTACAATTTTCCTTGCACTGGAACGTGACATTTCTTACGTTCGAATTCGCATCGGAATAAAGTTTCTCAGATTTTCTTCAATCGAAATAATACAATGGAATACGTAATTAATTGTCGGACTAGTGTTTGACATGGCGGCAGTCAATTCGGATTCTTTCTTTTAACAGTAGGATCTCTCCCATATTCACACTTATAGCTATAAAAAATCTTATTCCAAGTAGAACATATTATTGTACCGAGATTTCAATTATGCAAGTATATTCGATAAATTATATTCAAACAGACCAAACGTACATAAATATAAGCAGGGTGACCAACAATGTATGTTCTACCCTACATATTTAATGACACATAATTATTTAAATATTTTTACATTCCGGAATTAAAAACGCGATATAAAAATAATTTTGCAAAAAAATTCGTGACAGTAATTTATGATTATTTGATTTTCTTTATTCATTGTTTGTTTTTTTTTCTATTTATGTAAATAAATAGTTATTAGATATGTACGAACATATGTACATAAAGAAATAAGAAAAAATCTACGAAAACATGTAATATTACGGTGAATATTCTTACTACAAATATGGACGCTTCGTATGAGTAATTTGGAAAATATATTTTTATTTAGTGCTTGCTCTGTAATCTTGATTGTTTACGATATTTATTATACTGGAATAGTTTTTTAAATGACCAATAAAAAACGATCTTTCTGACCAATTTGATAAATATGGCCTAAAACATATCGTTAAATAACACAAGCTCAATATAAAAATGAAATCCGAACTACCCATCGTCAAGCAAAATACCGACAGAAAAAATAATCCAAATGTACTCAATTATAAATTTCGTTTCGAAAAAGTCGACTTTGTCTCCGTGGGAACGATAGCAGATGTAAGAATTAAGAAACAACGATCAAAAGCTCAAAAATGGTAATAAACGAGAATCTCTTGAGACAGCCCTCACTGAACACTGGGATTGCCGACTACATTAGTATCTCAAGAGATGCTCGCACTTTGCACAACGCCAAATGCAAGACAACAAAGTTTAAAAGACACCCGGAAGTGTACTGTGATGACAAAACAAAAAAGATTTATTTTTCTCCAATTTACTTAATAATGAGCAAAAATTCAGTCTTAGGTAAATATGAATGGAAACGATATTTTGAAAGTACTTTAGACACGATGTATTTAAATTTATGTACATGAGTACATGAAAAAAAAAACAATTTCTTTCCACTCAACCTATAATAGAATCAAGTGGCTCAATGACTGACACATAATTATGATCATGCAGAACGGATCATGAGAATCGATAAAACATAAAACATCATATTGAAGTGTACCTAACTAGATCTTTTGCGTGTCTATATTGGCATTGTCGATTGGTATTCATCGTGTACACTAAACACCAAACACACACACACAATAGCCAATTGTAACATCAAAAATGTTAACATTTTCAACAATTTGCAATCGAATTTGAAGGTCACTTAAATATTTACAACAACAGCAACAAAAATTGTTGATCGGTCAAAGTAGAAACTTTAATAACATTTGTATGGTTGCCATCGTATATGCATAATCTGCACACCATAATCGAAATATTAAATTCCATCATAAACAGCATTACCATCTTCATTGCTCCGGTCAGTCGTACTGGATGAATTTTTTTTTTTATCGATAGTTTTACTGTATCCATAGGTATTCAACTTGATTTGCATAATAAACAGTGAACAACACAAATTTTCACATCAAAAAATGATGTCGAGTCGAATACTTGAACGATTACACAATTTCCACAAGCATTTTAACATTCCACTTGTGTTGATTTAACTAAATGAGAATTTGATAATATTTTTATTGTTTTTTCTTATAAATTTGGAACACGACTTAGATAGATATATTTTTGAAGGCACAGTTTATGAATTAAATATTTTACTATAATAGGGAAATTTCATAGTGTACAGACTTGCTTAATATAATTATCTTCAATTATTTTATCTAATGGATTAGAAAAATTGTTTATAATTAAAAGTCGTAATTATTCATAATTGTTGTACCTAACTGTATACAGTAGCGGTGTAACTGGTATGTTTAAGAAGTGAATTTTAAGAGTAATTTTTTTTATGTTAAATTATGTAAAATAATATAATATATGAGAAATAAATATTTTCGCTTCCACTCTTCACTCAAAGATTTTTGATGGTGGTAAAATTGCCCTGTGGCCGGAATAAATTTTGTTGAGCATGAATTCTATCGGAACTCAGCATATATGTTAGAAATGAATAGTGCAGATTAATGTTGTGAAATGAATTGATCCTATTAAGTCCAGAATAATTAAAGTTGGAACAAGTTTCATAATATTATTACTATTGTTATTGTTGACGTAGGTATTTTCTGAGAATTATTGAGGGCATTTGCTTAGTAAACGCCTATGCCAATAATATAATTAATATTATAATTCATCATATTATATGTATGTATGTTCCCACGTGGTACATAGACAAATCATTATGATGTCAATAATGGCCGCGTGCAATAAATTAACATATTGTACTGTACGGACACGTGGGAATCCGATTTATAAAGATTACTTCAGAAATTATTTTTGAATGTCTTCCATCTTGTATATGTAAATAGAAAAATGTGTCAGCTTGAAAATATCTTTAATATTTCGGAATTTAGACTTTTAATCAATATGCCAAAAGAAATTCTAATGTGACAGAACGCTATGAATACATATTATAAAATATTCAAAGGAAGACAGTCCATTGGGTGTTTGAAAAAATACTTAAAAATCATCAATCCAACCCGAAGTAGTGTTATTCTGCAAAGAACAAAAACATACCCACTGACAATAATTAAAAATCGGCAAAATCGTTAGGCTTTTTAACGTTTCATGTTTTATGGTAGTTTCTGGAATATTAGGATCTAACAGAACAGATAAAGAATTGCTTGTACAGGTAACCCTTGTATAACGCGGTAATGCTATAACGCGTTTTCACTACAATGCGGTTTTGAAATTTCCGACGTTCCTTGTACAACGCGGTTGCAGTTTCGTATAACGCGGTCTTGAAATTTCCAAATATTGATTTTTATCTACATCTAAATTAAATAAAAATAAATATTAGTGGCACAACCTACCAAGCTAAAAATAGCTTGGTTGGATTAGGGTTAAAATAGAATTATATATTTTATACGGAGCTCATGTATCAAGTTTTCGTGGGCTGCATTGGTAATTAGTCGAATTAATAGAAAACCATTCAAACTGAACTGAAAGTTCATTGAAAACCATTCAAATTCAACTGAAATTTGACAGTTGAAATTTCTATTTGATTTGGAACGTAACTCTACTTTTTGTATAGGTCTCTTGTCTCGTATAACGCGATTTGTATAACACGGCATTTTTGTGGATCCTAATCTCCGCGTTATACGAGGGTTAACTGTAATAATGTTTTTCATTGTGGATAAGGCCACGACGTTAAACGATCAATAAAATAAAGTAGAACAAAATTACTAAAATTAGATACTGCGAGAGACACTGTTACTTTCTGCTACTGCCCAACCCTAACAAAGTTATTGAATGACGGTAAATTATGTGTCTTAAATTACTACACTAGACGATAAATTGTCCACTACAACTATGCAATGCATAAATAGCTAAAATATTTTATTATTGAGTACCGTATACAGTTGACGGAAATAATCGAACAATCATTTCCTATATAGAAAATTCACGTATAGAACGTAGACTAACGATAATTAATGGCATAAAGGTTGGACGTACTATATTTGTGCTCAAGTACATTATGATGATTTCTTCTTTTTTTTACCTATCACATCCAAACACAACGATTATGTGACTTAAATACTTAAAAAGACATAATGTACACGAAGATGTACAGAAAAACTTATAAGGAAAAAAGCAGGTTCCGGCTGTTTATAGGTTTTTGATGTCATCTTATGCGACTTGTTTTAATAAAAATTGATTAGACCGCTAGATATAGCTATTACTTCTATAGATAGAGATAGCTTGTCTCTACAGTCTACAGTCGACATCATAGGAGGTATACTAGCTGATGATAGCTATTATTAGAGAAACAGGTCTATTCAAATATTAAAATTTCTATTTTTTTAAAAATTGTCGATTTTGTTTTTAAGGACAGATAATGGGTGTGGTAAAATATTTGCCTACTGACGAAGATGAACTGTATGGATTTGTAGGTTAATAAGTCAATACGTAGGTAAATATATTTTTGAATATTTTTACTTATAAAGCTATTGGCCTATGTTGATTTACAACTAAATTAATGTTTAATTAGAGAAAAATATTTTATCTTTTACCATTAAATCAAATCAGAAAAGTCATTTGTCATATTAGAGACATTTTATACAGACACACACAACAACAAAAAACCTATGTGAGCTGTTGGGCAATATTCACCGTGTAATTACTTCAATGAAATAGTAAATAACACCTTTAATAATTTATATGACATAATCAATATAAAAACGGGATGTTGTAATTTGTAATGAGTCGTATGAACAAATGTTTTTTTTCTGTGGATTCTTCAGTATAGTTAAGTAAAATGTATGGCATAACTCTATGCAAGCATTAAAATTACACAAAACTGTGTCAGATAAGTGTTTGGCTAAATGTTTGAATATAAAAATCATCAGTAAAAGTTATAGTCAATTCAACTTGACTATCCGACATACAAGATGTCATCAATTTGAAATATTATCAACTTTTTCTCTACTCCAAATATATTTTGAGTACATCCACAAAATGTTATTCATGTATAGACATTAAAATTTATTTGGAGCGCCAAACAGTTTAGAACGACAACATAATTTTTTCTTTCGATACATATATTAAAGGGGGGTTTTAAGAACCAAGATAATTGAGATTAATGGCAGAAATTTACGGAACAACTTCTTCATAATATACCTTTAGATCTAAAAAAAAAAAATTGTAATGTAAAATTTACTTACATAATTTCCATAGGTTTGAAAATCTTGTTATTTTTTTAGGTGTTTCTTATTCGATAAATTCCAATTCTGTAAATTTGTATATACATATATCAAATATATTTGTTTGTGAATAAATTCTATTAAACTGACCAGCAACAGTGGCTCCAGAACATTCAACAACAATTTCCCCATAAGCTTTACTCTTTAATTCCACGAGGATTTGTTATACCTGAAATATGAAAAATAAAAATAGCTTTTTCTTCATTCAAACTGTAATGCATTTGTTAGTTAAAGAAAATATAAAGGTAGCAACATTTTCATAACATTAATATGAAACAGTGTTCGATATTGCAATTAAATACATTGCACAAAAAAATGTTTATAACCCATGTTTTGCCAACTCAAACCATTTTGCTAGAGTTTAAAAACTCTAAAATAAAATCATCATTCCACAAACTATGTATATATAAGCAAACAACATGATATATTAGATTTATCCTAAGTGCTAACCTATTAAGTTGTTAAAAATGTAAACGACTCTATATACCCACTTAAAAGTTAAATATTTCGAGATAAATTTCTATTAAAATCCACTAGAATTCATTACAAAAAAATAAACATTTTTTTGAATATTATTTTAGCTCGTGTTTAATATTTTTATGCTAAAAGTAGCTACGAAAAATTTAAATAATCGAAAAATTAAAACAAAACTCAATTAGGTGTGTCATTTTATGCAAATTGTGACTGGTTTTGAATTTTAATATGTGCCAAAATATTTCAAGGTGACAGTAGTTGTATTTAATGTTCCATAGTAAACATTTTAGAAGACTAAAGAATGCAACTACATACATGTGTATCTAATTAATTAGTTAATTAAAACAATATTAAATATTAAACATTAAATATTGTCATATAGAAATAAAACTGTTTGACTAACATTTCGCTATTTTTGAGACACCCCATTTGTTGACATTTTACAAAATAAAATAGAAATTAACAACATAAAAATGAATATAACAAAGATTTTCTATTTGATTGGCCACCACTGTTACGACATATTTATTTACATATTATATTGTCAAATTAAATGGACTGCACAGTGTACAATTTAATACATTTTTTCATAACAATAATAAAATTTCTCCCGCGCATAAAACATTCGCTAAAACGACAACAAATTGAAATTCCATAAAAATAGCAGATAATTTGTATGAGAAAAGTGAATGGACCAAAAATTATGCCTTTTGTTTATTTTATTTAACACAAAAAAAGTGTGACAACAATGACATTACATGAATTACAATCATAATATATGGAATTTTTTTTTTGAATTATAAGATCATGTCCCAATGACGTGGAATTGTGATTATAATCATTCAATTTTGTTTTTTAATAAAAACTTTTTAAATTATTTAATAGAGAAAAGGCTTAGTCAAATATTTATATGAATTAAATTGCAAATTTAATTGTGATATATTAAGTAGTCTAATTTTGGCTGACAATTATAATTTTTTGTAGAAACTCTCCTTATTTCTTTCAAATTTATTCAAAATATATACATATGTATATCGGTACTCTTCTAAGTACCTTCAAAGTATACTTCAAATTCGACATAATAATAAAGTATTTAAATTAAAAAAAAATATACTAAGCGCAAAACTTATTAGTACTTTAACTAAAAATTCCTTAATACACACATAACTACTTTATTTTTTAATATTTTCTCTAGTAATCCAGTAATCATCTAGTGAAAAATGAATTTATTTTTCTTGTGAACACTGAATCCCTCTTTATATGCATTATTCTTGTCAAAGTATACTTAAAAATGGATTTCTAGGTAAAATATTCTTAAAAAAAAAAAAAAATACTCCGACTCAAAATTGTTAAAATTTTTTAGTAAATACTTAGTCCAAAACTGGGTTCATTTTAAAACTTATAAAAATAAAATAATTAAGTACTTTGCCCACTATTGAAGTATGTATTCGTATCGAGATCAAATCAAGTCAAATGTTTAGCTTTTTTTAGACGTACATAGCTCCAGTATGTATGTAATTGCCTAATAGGTACTCTCAATAGATTGTTTTGTAAAATTAATTCAACTTTTTATTTTGTATTTTTTTTTTTTTTTTAAATGATAATTTTGCAATTGCATGTACCTACAAGTCCACAGTACATATTTTAATAATTATTATTATCGTAGGTAGGCATATAATATACAATTTAAATTGGTACTGCATGCTCGTACATTTCCATTGCATGGAACAAGTTTTTGGAATTGGAATGTGTTTGGTATTTCATTGCTTGGGTATGTCGCTGCCACATTTTCATTGAATAGTAACAATTTGTATAAATTATTTTTCTTATTGATACATAAGTAATCAAATGAGTAATTTCAATCGTTTTCTTTTGTTTGTATCTTGTATTATTATTGACATTGATGCATTCAGCACCTTTTAGCTTTTACCGATTATTACCTAGGATAAAGTAGAGAGTTAGTTATACTTTAGAAGTTTTTTTTTTGTGCGACTAGATGTATAGTGTTTATAATGTGGGCTCTTCGATCAATTTTTCAGATTTTTTTATTTATTTATTTATATGTATAGGTCATAGTGGAAGAGCTGTCAATTAATTATAATTTAAATAACAGTTGATATTCCTTCACTTCCTGATTTTTTGGAAATTTATACCTACTCTACAAAAAAAACAACTTTATTAGAATTCAGTATTACCTATAGTTGAGTATTGATCGACGAATAAACAGGCCATCATCAGGTGTTCACTAAGTAACGTAACCTTGAGTTGAGCTACCGCTAATCATCATCTTTTCTTTGCAAATACAACTAATACCAACTTAGATTCCATTTTTACAATAAAAATGGTAAACCAGTTAGGTTAGATCAGTGGTCGACAAACTTTTATGTCATAACGATCATCGACAATCGTTGTGCGATTTTAATGGCTTTTTAGTGAATTTAGAATTTATTGATTTTTTTTTCCATATTCATATCTAGTAGTTCCCAGTTAACAGTTTGATGACCACTGGATTAGAGCTTTATTTGCCATACACGTAATACAACTTCATTAGTAGCCTCTATCACTTCGAATGATAACAGCAATATGTACTTGATTATGGATGCTATCAAAAGCAACATACTATACATATACAATATGAATGCTAGATGTCTAGATCTAAAGACATTAGGTCTATACTCTATATCTATATACAGACACACACTATTTTATAAGCATGTTGTATTCATTCATCATTCACTTTACAACATCAATTCAATTGAAATGTGCAGTTATACAAGTAATTATTAGGTGTAGGTATAAAAAAAATGTGGTATGCACTTTGAAAACAACAATGCGACCTTAGTTATATAAATTTATAAGATTTTTCTTCTTTTTTTTCCAAGTGGCAAAATCATGAGGTTTTAGCCAATTTACCGTTTGACTCGTTCGATGTTTTATATAAATTGAAGTTAGTGATCTGTGGAAAATAATGATGATGATTAACAGAAAATGTTCAATTTTTTTACTGTTTTAAGAGATATTTATGGATCTCCCATAAAAATCACGCTAAAAACCAATAACCGCACATATACCCAATCCTGTTTAGAGATTGAAAAAAACTGCTAAAATTAATTTTGTAACAATTTTTGTTTTGTACAAGAGTTAGTTAATTTCGAGCATATAAGTACACCCGTCCCTCGATTTACACGGTAGATACGTTCCACGACAAACCGTGTAAAACGAGACACAGCACTCATATAAAACAGGAGGATAGGTTCAAGCCGTAGATATAGGCATAATTACCATGTAAAAAAATAATACATTTTTTTTTACATTTACAAAATGAACATCTTACCTCTGACAGAATTGAACAATGAATGTCAGTATAAAAATATAAAACAAAATCTACTACATGCACTGTGCACATATCTGCACTAAATGAGTACGTCTAATGTAAAATGATACAAAAAATTAAATTTTTCTTGAAAATTTTTGAACCGTGTTTAAGCGAAACCGCGTAAATCGAGTGTCGCGTAAATCGAGTGTCGCGTAAATCGAGGGATGGATGAATACATATATCTAGAGCAGTCTAACTTCGTAATGTACATTTTTGTTCAAGAGATTTCAAAAAGTAAAAATATGAAGAAAAAATGGACATCGTTTGGGATTATTTATAAGAAATGGTCCTGCATTTATATGCATTATTTATAATATATAGAGGGTAATTTAGCCAATTGCTGGAGCTATACATTTTTTAATAAAATTAAATTCTTCGGTTCCTGTATTGCAAAGATATTGTATGTTAATTCAATTAGTATTTCTTATTTATTTTTATTACATTTAACCTGTCGATATTTGTGTGTTTTTTTGTACTTAAATTGAATTGAAAGAATGTTGCATCACATGCAACATTCATAATTATTTATTGAATTTCAAATGTTCGACATCAGGTTAATAAACCAACATCATTAAATATAATAACAATAAAAAAAAAATTAAATTTATTTGCACAGAAGTAATTGAAAATCGTTTAGCGTACCAACCAGCTTGATGGTAAATTGAACAAGAAAATAAATAAATTAAAATAAAAAAGTGTAATGGGCCGTTAAGTGATTTCGTATTCGAGTACGTATAGATAATTGTAATTTTTGAATTAATTTTCTTCATAATTAATAACATGTTTTCCAATTAGTTCATAAAAGTTCATAAATAGATAGGTGTAGAGTTGTAGAGTATAATACTTCATGTGGTCCCTGGTTAGATTTCTCTAGTATGGTCATTTCACTGAGAAACGGCAGCTTCCGTTTCTTTTTTATAAACTATGTGCATCGGGAATTATTTCAGTTAACAATATTCAGGTACAAGAAAAATATTTGAAACACCTTGAAAACATAAATAAATACATACTAAAGAAACAGCAGACATGCCTACATTTAACTTTATATTTCCTCTAAGAAAAAAGTTAATTTCTGACTATTGACACTGACATTATACAATATGTATAATTACTTTTTGTTTAATTAGATCACGTTTTGTCTAGCCAGCCTATTGATGAAATAAATAACAGAAGTACCTAAGCTACATACGTAAAGTGTTGGAAAACATTTCTTTACATAATGCGCTGAACTTTACGTGATGAAAACGATAAAAAAAAACTAGTTTTATTATTGTTATTATAAAAACAAAAACCGAAAATGTAATGCTCCAGTGATTTTTCACACGCACATCTTACATATGTACATTGTACAATTGTAAATATCACATAACCAAAATCATTTTTCAGCTTATTTATAACAAGATCAACACAGAAGTGAAATAATATAAATTTTCATTTTTCATTTCTTTTTTACAGCCATGAATATATAATATCAATACTTGGTTGAAAACAGCCAACAAAATTGCAATGGAGTGGTCCGAAGGGGATCTAGTATGGTTTGATCCAGGTCTGGGTCATCCATTGCCTGGTGAAATTCAAGAGGTACATCGTGCGGCTCAGGTTATTATAGTCCAGGCCCTCATCAATGGAAAGGTTAGTAATAAACATTAAATTGTAATTTTTATTATTAATAACACATAAATGTGCAGTGAACCGTAACCGGAGGTATATTTCGCTTTAAATATTTATTACAAATACAAAAAGAAAAAGAAAATTAGGAAAGTAACCTTAAACCGAAAACATTTCAGTTTTACCATCAGATTCCTTTTTCTACGCGATCCACTCAATTTTATCATTGGGACCAATTTATTTTTCATCTATTTTCTGAAGCGTCTTGTGCCAGAACCCATCTACGTATAAAGCAAGTCTATTTTTCTAAGCATAGACCATGTTTTTATACCCGTATGATGTTAATCAAGGGTATTATAACTTTGGTACGGAGTTTATAACGTCCATTAATACTCATCGAAATTCTAAGTCAAAATTTGCATGTCCGTCCGTCCATCTGTCCGTCTGTCCGTGATCAAGATTCCGGCCAAAAGCTAAAGCTAGAAAGCTAAATTTTTGACAGTTTATTATGTAGTCCTAAAATAGGGGAGGCTGTGGTACAGTGTTCACATAATTTTGATATAAACCATTCATTTACACGAAAGATAGTCGAAATGTAGAAAAAATGAATATGACAACAATTATGGAGAATACAAAAATGAAGATTTCATACATAGACTGAAAAGTTGTACGAACAACCGTTATGGCGCTGCAATCAATTTTATTGAATTTCTAGGGTTTTTAATCATTTACTCGAAAAGTATTTAGATTA
>JANSTT010006292.1:0-28277 GCA_026745375.1 Platyura marginata
AAGTCAACACACCAGAGAAAAACTTTGTCTGGTTTCAACCCCAGTCGGACTTGAACCCGGGACCTCCCGCTCCAAAGACAACCACTTGTGTTAACAATCTCGGTATTTTTTATTGTGGTGAGAGCAGTGGTCACCTAAGAGCATTTTTTATCAAAACCAAAGTAACTTTGAACTTTATAGAGAGATTTGTTCAAATCTTTGTCAATTGAGATTAAATAAATACTTTTAATAAATTAAATTAATTCTTAATTCCTAAATAAACATACTCTCAATAAAATTACAAAATGCTACCAAAATAATAGCAAATACATAAGTAGTGCAAAAATAATAATAATGCATAAATAAATTTAAAAAAAAAGAGTACAACAAAATCACAATAAAAATCCAAAACTAATTCGAAATTAAATTAAATAGATTTTCATACTGAAATAAAAATTTAATTTTTAAAAAAAGTTATGAAGAAGAACAAAAAACACATTTATGTAAGTATTTTGATGTACTCTTAAATTTATAGTTATAGAAAAAAGCTAGTACGAGCTATCGCGATAATTGTAATTAATTCAAAGTACATTTACATACAGAGTCATCATTTTTTATGGGCTGGGCCGGGGGCTTTTAAAAAAGACATTATTTTAAACAATTTTTCGAAATTATCTACATACTTATGTATGTATTGAAAACATTTTTTTCTCGCTCTGTACGTGATATATTATTTCTTATTGTTTTATAATAGTAGTAGTAAAGTAACTATCCTCAACAATTTAGTTAAAAAAAAATATCAATTTAGTCGTTTTGATTTAAATCTCAAATGTTCTCAAGATGTTTTCATCCATAATCCAAGTCAACATTATCAGCATATGCTAACAATGCGAGAAATGATGTCTGTGTTTATTTATTATGGTCTATTGCTATTCCAATTATTTCACACCTGGAAATGTTAATGATGGTTAATGTGAGTAAGTTGTATCACGGGAGTTCCTTATATGAATACATTGGTGCAAACATATTTTAAATTTTAAATGTAAATGTACTTTTTTTTAATATTGCTGAAAAAAAATTAAATATTAATAATGCTGCCGCAATAAAAACAGCAAATACTTAATTACTAAAAATAATAGAAAAACCAACACATAGCCTAATACAACATTTTTTATAATCAAATAATCTCTAAAATGAAAAATTTATTCGATGTGAAATTCACTAGAAATTATTCATCATTTTTTGATAAGCTAGGATTATATGATTATTTTAAATTTAACAATAAAACCTGCTGTTACAACACAATTGGTAGAGAGTTCCAGGTAGGCGCTAGGCTCTCCAACGATGGATCATTACAATACATCACACATAAATATATTAAACAAAACAAAGAAAATACAAAGCTTAAGCTTTCACTAAAAAATGCCTTATATAATCAAATCGCTCTCAATATAAATATATATACCTAACGTTTATTATATTATTTAATACTTTTTTTAACAACGAACAATGGCTGTTTATGCAAAAACTCACAAACTTCCTCACACTCACAAAATGAATAACTCAATACTCTTATAACGCAATAAAAATGAAAAATTTCCTTAAATCCATTTGAATGCCTTTTATAGCTGATGTACCCCACGAAATTCTTACACCTTGTCTACCAAGTCCATGTGGATCAAATGCTGTATGTCGTGAACAAAATGGAGCCGGTGCCTGTCAATGTCTGCCAGAATATTTTGGGAATCCATATGAAGGATGTCGTCCAGAATGTGTTTGGAATTCTGATTGTTCATCAAATCGAGCCTGTGTTCAAAACAAATGTACGGATCCCTGTCCGGGAACTTGTGGTTTAAATGCAGTCTGTCAAGTTGTAAACCATATACCATCGTGCACATGTAAAACCGGTTATACGGGTGATCCGTATAGACTGTGCCATATTGAACCCATTCAACGTAAGATTTTCTTTTCTCTTTTTTTATATTATAACAAACATTTTAACATTTTTCTTATATTTATCATAACCTTAACACTTAATCAAATAAATGACTTTATAAATCTTACCTTAGCCATCTTAAATGAATATGTAAATCCTTGTCAACCGTCGCCATGCGGCCCTAATAGTCAATGTCGAGAAGTAAACGAACAAGGTGTCTGCTCATGTTTACCAAATTACATAGGAACTCCTCCAAGCTGTCGGCCGGAATGTCTTGCCAGTTCAGAATGTCCCCAGGATAAATCGTGTATTAATCAAAAATGCATTGATCCATGTCCTGGAGCATGTGGAACAAATACTAATTGTCGCATAAATAATCACAGTCCAATATGTTACTGTCAAAATGGATACACAGGAAATCCGTTCACAAGATGCTATCCAATACCTCGTAAGAAAATTTGTCTTAAGTTCTTTGTGCATAAGGAAAAAAAAATCATTTTTAGCACCTACCACCATTGTGGTGTCAGATGAACCTAGAGATCCATGTTATCCATCGCCTTGTGGTCTTAATTCAGAATGTCGAAATAACAATGGAATATCATCGTGTTCTTGTCGCCATTCTTATATAGGAAAACCACCAAATTGTCGACCAGAATGTACAATCAGTGCCGAATGTCCTAGCAACAATGCCTGTATTAGAGAAAAATGTATAGATCCTTGTCCAGGTTCATGTGGAACAAATGCAATATGTAATGTAATCAATCATACGCCAACATGTATATGCATGGAAGGATATATTGGCGATCCGTTTACTAGTTGTTATCTAGCGCCCCCACCTCGTAAGAAATTTTTTTACTAAATCAATATGAAATCATCAAAAATAATATGAAATTATAGCAAAAGAACCAAGTTTTGATGATCCTTGTAATCCGTCACCGTGCGGTGCTAATGCACAATGTCTAAATGGAGTTTGTTCTTGTTTACCTGAATACCAAGGCGATCCATATTCTGGATGTCGTCCCGAATGCGTTCTAAATTCGGATTGCTCACGAGATAAAGCATGCAGTCGCGGTAAATGTATCAATCCATGTTTGGGAACCTGTGGAGAAAATGCTATTTGTGAAGTTTTGAATCATGTACCGATGTGTAGCTGTCCAGCAGGAAGAGAAGGAAATGCATTTGTTTCTTGTCGACCAGTACAGCGTATGTTATCTTCGTTTTTGATCGAATAATAAAATGAGGTTGATTTTATCCATATACTTTAGCAATAATTAATCAAAATCCATGTCATCCATCACCATGTGGACCAAATAGTCAATGCCGTGAAATTAATGGTCAGGCTGTTTGTTCGTGTGTACCAGGTTATATTGGCAGTCCACCAACTTGTCAACCGGAATGCGTTGTTAACTCTGAATGCTTACAAAACCAAGCATGCTCAAATCAAAAGTGTCGTGATCCTTGTCTTGGTACTTGCGGAATTGGCGCCAAATGTTCTGTAATTAATCATAATCCAATTTGTAGCTGTCCACTTCAATTTTCCGGTGATCCCTTTGTTCGATGCCAACCATTTAGTATGTTAAAGTAATTTATATGTTCATCATGATTGGTATTAAGAATAAAAATTTTAGTTGAACCGCCACCACAAAGAGATCCAATTAATCCTTGCCAACCGTCACCTTGTGGTCCAAACTCAGAATGTAAACCAGTCGGTGAAAGTCCGGCTTGTTCTTGCCTTAGAGAATTTATCGGATCGCCACCGAATTGCAAGCCTGAATGTATAAGTAATTCTGAATGTCCAAGTAACTTGGCCTGTATCAATCAAAAATGCAAAGATCCTTGCCCCGGATCTTGTGGTGACAATGCAGAATGCCGGGTTGTTAGTCATACTCCAATGTGCGTTTGTAACATTGGTTTTGCTGGCGATCCATTTACAAAATGTACAATACAACAATCGCCACTTTATGAAGAATCGACACCATGCACACCAAATCCATGTGGATCGAATGCAATTTGCAAGGAACAAAATAAGGCTGGAGCATGTCAATGTCTGCCCGATTATATAGGAAATCCTTACGAAGGCTGCCGTCCTGAATGTGTACTAAACTCAGACTGTTCTTCTAATCGTGCATGTGTACGAAATAAATGTCAGGATCCATGTCCGGGAATATGTGGTCAAAATGCTGAATGTCAAGTTGTTAATCACTTGCCATCATGTACTTGTATTATAGGTTTTACTGGCGATCCGTATCGATACTGCAATGTTGCACATGACACACGTAAGAACGTTATTAATTTATATTTTTTTAATTTTTATGATCTCTAAGGAAATTGATCACAAAATGTTGAATATTGTCTAGAATTTATGTTTAGGAATAATCCACTTGTATGTATGAGTAGATGTGTGAGTTTTATTGCCTGAGTCACAGGGAAGTAATATACTATTACCCTGTGCCTGAGTGCACTAAACTTATTTTTTAATTGAAAATGAAATACCAATACCAAACCACCATTAGACCAAGACAAATGTATTCCATTGAAGTATTATAAAATTATGAAATATTTATTAATAATTTTTAGAAAAGAATCAATTTAGAAACTTTTCCTTTCAATCTTACACAATTGATTTTAAACAAGTAAAGAAGAAATTATATTAACTAAATTAAATAGTTACAAATGAATAAAAACCCTAGAAATGGCATACAATTGATTGCAGCGCAATAACAGTAGGTCGTGGAACTTTTCGATCTACTAATGAAATCTTAATTTATTTTATTCTCTATCATTTTTCCCTAATACAAATATATTTCAAGTAAATGTTTAAAAACCTTAGAAATTATAAAAAATTGATTGTAGCGCCATAACGTGAAACTTTTTGCACTATGAATGAAATCTACATTTTTTTATTAGCTCTACAATAATTGTTGTCATATTCAATTTTTCTACATTTCTAATTGATTTCGAGTAAATGAATGGTTTATATCAAAATTGGGTTTACTCCCCTATACCGTCCACTCATCTTAGGAAATGATTTGCCATTAACAATACTATATGTAGTAATGAAAATTTCACACTTCAAAATTTCATATTTTTAATTAAAAAGAAGGTTTACTTTCCTTAAGATATTTTTTACAAATCAATTTACTAGACTAACATTTTTTTTCATCAAAGAATTAGAATTATTATGAATTCATTTTATATAGCCGTTGCCCATGAGTACGTAAATCCATGTCAACCCTCACCCTGCGGACCGAACAGTCAATGCAGAGAAATCAATGAACTAGCAGTATGTTCATGTTTATCAAGTTTTATTGGAACAGCCCCAAACTGTAGACCTGAATGCATAGTGAGCTCTGAATGTTCAAAGGATAAAGCTTGTGTTAATCAAAAATGCACGGACCCTTGTACTGGAACATGTGGCATAAATTCACTGTGTCGCGTAGAAAACCATAGTCCCATATGTGCATGCCAAAGTAACTTTACGGGAAATCCATTTACTAGATGCTATCCATTACCTCGTAAGATTATATTGTTTGGGTTAATTTGTAATATTTTAATTAACACCTTATGCATACATTAGGTCCACCGCTAACTATTACATATGAAGATGAAATTAAACGTGATCCTTGTGAACCTTCACCATGTGGTCTTAATTCAGCATGTCAAAATATTAATAATCTGGCAGCATGTTCATGCTTACCCACATATATAGGAAAACCACCGAATTGTCGACCAGAATGTTCAATAAATGCGGAATGTCCAAGTAACAAAGCATGCATACGACAATTGTGTCAAGACCCATGTCTTGGGTCTTGTGGAATAGGAGCAATATGCACGGTTATTAATCATATTCCTATTTGCACATGTTTAGAGACATATACTGGAAATCCTTTTACCAGTTGTCATTTAGCTCCTCCAAAACGTAAGCTTCGTCGAATAAATATTAACAACTTCATTGATAACAAATTCCACTTTAGAAGAAGATCCTGTTTTCGATGATCCTTGCAATCCGTCACCTTGTGGTTCAAATGCGAATTGTCTCGATGGAGTGTGTTCGTGTTTACCAGAATTCCAAGGCGATCCATATATTGGATGTCGTCCTGAATGTGTCCTAAATTCGGATTGTCCACGTGATAAAGCTTGTCTACGCAGTAAATGTATGAATCCATGTGTTGGAACATGTAGTTCAACGGCCATATGCGAAGTCTTAAACCATATTCCTATGTGTAGTTGTCCAGCGGGAATGGAAGGAAATGCATTCGTTCAATGTCAACCAATACAACGTATATCCTTCGTGAATATATTTTTTCAATTTTGTTAAATTATAATTAAAATTTTAGCAACAATATCCGAAAATCCTTGTCAACCATCACCATGCGGCCCAAACAGTCAGTGTAGACAAATAAATACACAAGCGGTTTGTTCTTGCATTCAAGGATTTATCGGCAGTCCACCAACTTGTCAACCCGAGTGTGTTCTGAACTCTGATTGCTTATCAAATCAAGCATGTTCGAATCAAAAATGTCGAGACCCATGTATCGGTGCTTGTGGAATTAGTGCTACTTGTAATGTTATAGCACACAATCCCATATGTAGTTGTAAAATTAAATTTACTGGTGATCCTTTTGTACAATGTCGTCCTATCGGTAATGTTATATATTTTTACCGATTTACTTCAATTAATATGTGATATATTTTAGTCGAACAACCTATACAACAAGAACCAATTAATCCATGTGAACGTTCTCCTTGTGGACCGAATTCTGAATGTAAAATAAACGGAGATTTACCGTCATGTTCATGTTTAAGTGGGTTTATTGGTTCTCCGCCAAATTGTCGACCAGAATGTATTAGTAATTCTGAGTGTGCTAGTAATTTGGCATGTATCAATCAAAAATGCAAAGATCCATGTCCTGGATCGTGTGGTGAGAATGCTGAATGCAATGTTATCAGTCACACTCCTATGTGCATTTGTGCACATGGTTTTAGCGGTGATCCATTTATTCGTTGTACCACCCATCAGGCCATATATGAAAAACCGACTCCATGTGTTCCAAGTCCATGTGGAGCCAACGCTATTTGTCGTGAACAAAATAGTGCTGGATCCTGTCAATGTTTACCCGAATATTTTGGAAATCCATATGAAAATTGTCGACCGGAGTGTATTGTTAGTTCCGACTGTCCATCGAATAAGGCGTGCAGTCGAAATAAATGTGAAGATCCTTGCCCTGGAAGTTGTGGCCAAAACAGTGAATGTCAGGTTATAAATCATCAACCATCTTGTATATGTCGTCCAGGTTTCCAAGGAGATCCTTATCGTTCTTGTAACTTACAACCCAAAGAACGTAAGATTTGTGAATTTTTATGTCGAGTCAGTTAAATATTTATTTTTATCTCTAAAGCTGTGATCAATGAATATGTCAATCCCTGTCAACCATCCCCGTGCGGACCAAATAGCCAATGTCGAGAAATTAATCAACAAGGTGTATGTTCTTGTTTACCATCTTTCAAGGGTAGTCCTCCAGGATGTAGGCCTGAATGTATCGTCAGTTCTGAGTGTCAACATGACCAAGCTTGTGTCAATCAAAAATGTGTTGATCCCTGTCCAAATTCATGTGGAAGCAATACAAATTGTCGAGTAAATAATCACAGTCCAATATGTTACTGTAAAACTGGATTCACTGGAAATCCATTTACGCGATGCAATCCAATTCCTCGTAAGAAATAAAATTGACGGTGTTATTGACAAATTTATATAAAAAAATCTTTTTAGCCCCAGTTACATATGAACCTCAAGATGAAATACGCGATCCTTGCTTTCCTTCACCGTGTGGTGATAATGCTGAATGTCAAAATCGTAATGGAGTTCCAGCCTGTTCCTGTCATCAATCATATATAGGATCGCCACCAAACTGTCGGCCAGAATGTACAATCAACTCGGAATGCCCTAGCAATAATGCGTGCATACGTGAAAAATGTAAAGACCCATGTCCTGGATTGTGTGGTTTCCAAGCATTGTGTACTGTAATTAACCACACTCCAACATGTACATGTATTGAAGGTTATGTAGGAGATGCATTTACAAATTGTCAGCTAGCTCCACCGCCACGTAAAATTTCTGAAAGATAAATTTTTCTTCTCCTCTCACAATTTTTAATTTTAGTGAACGAACCGATCCTAGATGATCCTTGTAATCCTTCGCCATGTGGATCAAATGCAATATGTCAGGAAGGAATTTGTACTTGTGAAGCAGAATATCATGGTGATCCATATACCGGATGTCGGCCAGAGTGCGTTTTAAATTCTGACTGTCCACGAGACAAGGCTTGTAATCGAAACAAGTGTTACAATCCATGTCTGAACACTTGTGCCAATACTGCCCTATGTGAAGTAATTAATCATACTCCAATGTGTAGTTGTCCGGCTGGAATGTCAGGCAATGCATTTGTTCAGTGTGAAAATATTCCTAGTACGTATATTCTAAAATGTTCGTGATGAAAATTGTTTTCGATATTTTGAGTCAACTGATTATCAAGTTTATTTATCTCATGGGCTCATTATTTGAAGATAAACTTTATCTCGAGATTTTTATCCAATCCAAAAAACAAACTTTCTATAATTATCTACTTGCTTTTCAGTATCAATTGCGCAAAATCCATGTAATCCTTCACCTTGCGGCCCAAACAGTCAATGCCGTGAAATGAATGGACAAGGAGTTTGTTCATGTGTCCCAGGCTATATTGGAAGTCCTCCAACATGTCGGCCGGAGTGTATCGGTAATTCAGACTGTCAAAGCAATGAAGCATGCTCAAACCAAAAATGCATAAATCCTTGTCTTGGAACGTGTGGAATAGGCGCAAAGTGTACCATTATTAACCATAATCCAATATGCAGTTGTCCCAACAAATATACCGGCGATCCTTTCATTCGTTGTCAACCCATGAGTAAAATCTTATTATTTGTTATGTTCATATCAAGCAAATATTTA
The DNA here is from genome assembly GCA_026745375.1 of Platyura marginata. Taxonomy (NCBI): domain Eukaryota; kingdom Metazoa; phylum Arthropoda; class Insecta; order Diptera; family Keroplatidae; genus Platyura; species Platyura marginata. The sequence continues at coordinate 8,901 of JANSTT010006292.1, forward strand.
GTTAAAATTGTTTTTAGTTGAACCGCCACCACAAAGAGATCCAATTAATCCTTGCCAACCATCACCTTGTGGTCCAAACTCAGAATGTAAACCAGTCGGTGAAAGTCCGGCTTGTTTTTGCCTTAGAGAATTTATCGGATCGCCACCGAATTGCAAGCCTGAATGTATAAGTAATTCTGAATGTCCAAGTAACTTGGCCTGTATCAATCAAAAATGCAAAGATCCTTGCCCCGGATCTTGTGGTGACAATGCAGAATGCCGGGTTGTTAGTCATACTCCAATGTGCGTTTGTAACATTGGTTTTGCTGGCGATCCATTTACAAAATGTACAATACAACAATCGCCACTTTATGAAGAATCGACACCATGCACACCAAATCCATGTGGATCGAATGCAATTTGCAAGGAACAAAATAAGGCTGGAGCATGTCAATGTCTGCCCGATTATATAGGAAATCCTTACGAAGGCTGCCGTCCTGAATGTGTACTAAACTCAGACTGTTCTTCTAATCGTGCATGTGTACGAAATAAATGTCAGGATCCATGTCCGGGAATATGTGGTCAAAATGCTGAATGTCAAGTTGTTAATCACTTGCCATCATGCACTTGTCATCCTGGACTTACCGGTGATCCTTATCGGTTTTGTAGTGAACTTTATAATGAGCGTAAGATTTTTTTTATTTCTTAATCAATTTTTTAATCTTAATTTTAATCTCAAACAAAACAAATTTAGATTTTTTTAGGGACACTGTAAAATCAATATATGTTCTTAAATAATCCTTTATTAAACTATCGAATAGAGTAGCTAGTAGTGTAATTAGGGAAAACTACAGAAACCGTATAGTATATGTATTTTAAGACTACTTAATGATAGTTTGCTTTAAATTTACAGTACGGTAGAAAAAATTAGGTTAAACAGTTTTTTTTAAATTTCTCTATTAAATTTTCCAAAGCAAACATTACATTTTTTTTATATTCTGAAAACTCATGAAATTACTTCTTATTTTTAAGATAGTAATGACCAGTTTTTAACACTCGAACTTATTAAATACTTTAATAATAATGCTAAAAATAAAATATGCATGATTCTCCAAATTATTTTTTTTAAATTGTTGTATACAGCTGTATCCAATGCATATGTGAATCCATGTCAACCATCTCCATGTGGCGCTAACAGTCAATGTCGTGAAGTAAACCAACAAGCGGTTTGCTCTTGTTTAATCAATTTTATTGGAAGTCCACCTGGATGTCGTCCTGAATGTGTCATAAATTCTGAATGTTTACCACAACAATCATGTATTAATCAAAAATGTACTAATCCTTGCTCAAATATTTGTGGGTTGAGTGCAACTTGTCGCGTCATTAATCATAGTCCAATATGTTCGTGTAAAAATGGATTTACTGGTAATCCTTTCACTCAATGCTATCCAATACCTGGTTAGTAAATGATTTCTATAAAGAGATTGAAGAATAGTTTTCTGTAACAAAATACAAATTTTAGAAACAGCCGTTATTGTTCAAAAGGAAGAAAATACCAATCCTTGCTATCCTTCACCGTGTGGTCTATATTCGGATTGTCGATTAATAAACGGAGGACCATCATGCTCTTGTATTGCATCGTATATTGGTTTGCCTCCAAATTGTCGGCCAGAATGTATTGTAAACTCTGAGTGTCAAAGCAATAAAGCGTGTATTCGAGAAAAATGTTTAGATCCATGTTCAGGTTCCTGTGGATCAGGAGCAAAATGTAATATATTTAATCATACTCCCGTATGTACGTGTTTTGATGGATACATTGGTGATCCATTTACAAGTTGTTCTCCGGCACCACCACCACGTAATACAAATACATTATTTATATTGGAATTTTACTTAACAAAGTATTTTAGCACAAGAGCCCATTTTCGATGACCCATGTAATAACTGTGGATCAAATACACAATGCATAGATGAAGTTTGTTCATGCCTACCGAATTACCAAGGTGATCCACAATATGGATGTCGCCCAGAATGCGTCCTTAATTCAGACTGTCCAATTGATAAAGCCTGCATTCGAAGCAGGTGTATGAATCCATGTGAAGAAACTTGTGGCGAAAATGCACTTTGTAATGTCTATAACCACATTCCAATGTGTAGCTGTCCATCGGGAATGACTGGAAATGCATTTGTACGATGTGTGATTGCACAATGTAGGTTAAAAGTCATAAAATATAGAAATTTGTTGAATATTTTGTTTGTTTGATAACAGCACCGGTTATCCAAAATCCGTGCAATCCATCACCATGTGGACCTAATAGTCAATGTAAAGAAATTAATGGAATAGCAGTCTGTTCATGTGTCTTAGGATATATCGGAAGTCCACCAACTTGTCGACCTGAATGTGTTGTTAGCTCTGAATGCTTGAAAACAGAAGCTTGTTCCAACCAAAAATGTCGGAATCCTTGTTCAGGAACATGTGGAATTGCTGCAAAATGTAACGTTCTTAATCATAATCCGATTTGTAGTTGTCCTACAGGATATTCCGGGGATCCGTTTGTGCGATGTCAGCCAAATAGTATGTACACAGAATTTTTTTTTAACTAGTCCATCTACTAGTTTTAATTTTAGTCGAATCACCTCAACAACAACAAGAGCCTATCAATCCTTGTCAACCATCTCCTTGTGGTTTGAATGCTCAATGCAAAATAATCAACAATTCACCGTCCTGTTCTTGTCTGAACAATTATATTGGTTCACCGCCAAATTGTCGACCAGAATGTATCGACAATACAGAATGCTCCAGAAACTTAGCTTGTATCAATCAAAAATGTCGAGATCCCTGTCCAGGTTCGTGTGGTACAAACGCTGAGTGCCGTGTTGTAAGTCATACACCAATGTGTGTCTGTTTAAATGACTATGAGGGAGATCCATTCAATCATTGTGCAATTAAACAATCACCCTCCTATGAACAAGCAACTCCATGCGTTCCTAATCCATGTGGATCAAATGCTATTTGTCGAGAACAAAACGGGGCCGGAGCATGTCAATGTTTACCGGAATATATTGGAAATCCATATGAAGGATGTCGTCCGGAATGTACATTAAATTCGGATTGTCCATCAAACCGTGCATGCATTAGTAACAAATGTCAAGATCCATGCCCGGGAACTTGTAGTGCCAATGCCGAATGCCAAGTTATAAATCATTTGCCATCTTGTTCCTGTCAATTTGGATATACTGGTGATCCATATCGTTATTGTAATATTCAACAGAATGAACGTAAGATATTTAATCCTTTTATCCATAATTAGAATGAGGGATTTTTTAAATAATTTTTAATAATATGTAAGGCCCTGGTAAGCGACACTTTCACAGTTTTGAGATAAATGGTTTAAAATTTTTGTTATAAAAAAAGGACACAAAAAGGCCGACGTTAGCTCCACAAATCAAATAAACAATGTGAGAAAAATACCAACCTATAAAAATTTTATCTTAAAAGGATTAACGACCGTTTATAAATTTTAATCATATAAGCATATTAGCATTGCAAAGAACAAAAACTCCTGTATTTTTACTTTTTTTTCAATTTCATGTAAGAAAAATACTAAAATGAACATTATATTGTCATTTTGTATGGTGGTCAAAAATGGCCACTCCCCTATTATGCAACAAGATAAATAGAAGCTTTTTTTAAATTATAATTATCTAATTTTTCGATTTCTGGTTATTTAGTGACAAAAAACTCGAAATAACATGTTTTTATATAAGAAAAATTATCGGAAGGGGCTGATTGGGTGATTTTACTCATTTATCATACAATCTAGCTGAACGCAATAATAATCCATAAAAATATTGCCAATGTGGTAGCGTCTATTAGGATAAGAGAACCGCTGTCCGCCTAAATCATATAAAATGTCAAGAACAAATTATGCAACAAAAGTCGATTTTTGGAAAAGTGTCGCCTATCATTTAGCCATACAAAGCCACTTCTAGCGAGATACATTTTCTATTATGTTGAAAATTATTAAAAAAATTTCACAACAGACGAATTAACACTTTTTATTAATATAACTTTGACCTTTTTCTTTAATAAAGCCCCTTCAAATGAATATATTGATCCATGTAAACCATCGCCCTGTGGACCGAATAGTCAATGTAAAGAAATAAACAACCAAGCAGTTTGCTCTTGTTTGCCAACGTACTTAGGTAGCCCACCAGGATGTAGACCAGAGTGTGTAGTCAGTTCGGAATGCTTACCAAGCAAAGCTTGTGTAAAGCAAAAATGTGCCGATCCATGTGAAAATATCTGTGGAATTAATGCAAATTGTCGCGTAAATAATCATAGCCCAATATGTTTCTGTCAAAATGGATACACTGGTGATCCATTTACACGATGTAATCCCGTTCCAGTTTATCGTAATACAAAACTATTTCTGTTATAGCACAAATTACGAATAAATATAATTTGATTATAGAAGAGCCAACGGTTTATCCGCTAGTTGAAAGAAATCCATGCCAGCCATCACCTTGTGGACTTTATTCCGAATGCCGAAATTTAAATGGAGTTCCATCATGTTCATGTCTGTTATCGTATATTGGTTCGCCTCCTAACTGTCGACCAGAGTGTCGAATAAATCCGGAATGTCCAAGCAACAAAGCTTGTATTCGAGAAAAATGTATTGATCCTTGTCCTGGTTCATGTGGATCCGACGCAGTATGTAATGTTTTGAATCATACACCAATTTGTACTTGTTTAAATGGATATATTGGTGATCCGTTTACTAACTGTCGACCTGCTCCACCGCCACGTAAATTATTTATATATTTTTTGATAATTAAATTTTAAATCAATACTAAAACAGAAAAAGAACCATCGCTTGATGATCCATGTAATCCATCTCCATGTGGTGGAAATGCCCAATGTTTGAACGGTATATGTTCGTGTTTAGCGGAATATCAAGGAGATCCTTACATAGGATGTCGTCCCGAATGTGTACTTAACTCAGACTGTTCAAGAGATAAAGCATGTATACGTAGTAAATGTATTAACCCATGTCCCGGAGTTTGCGCTCAAAATGCTATCTGTGAAGTAAACAATCATATACCGATGTGTAGTTGTCCCATTGGCATGGAGGGAAATGCATTTATAGAGTGCAGACCTATTTTACGTACGTTTTGTTTTTAACTAATTAACAAACCAAACAATGCAATAAATAACGACGTTACTTGTAGAATCTCCAATTCAGAATCCTTGTAACCCATCACCCTGCGGACCTAATAGTCAATGCCGAAAAATTAACGAACAAGCAGTTTGCTCATGTATTAAAGATTATATTGGAAGTCCACCTACTTGCCATCCAGAATGTACGCAAAATTTTGAATGTCCATTAAACGAAGCGTGCATCAACAAAAAATGCCGTAATCCTTGTCCTGGAACATGTGGAATTAATGCAAAATGTCAAGTAGTTAATCACAATCCAATATGCAGTTGTCCACAAAAATATTCTGGAGATCCATTTATTAGATGCCAAATGATTAGTAAAAATATTTTTCTTTATTTTCTGTCAAATTTGTTATTTTCAATTTTTACTTTAGTCGAACAACCACCACAACATGATTTTATCGATCCATGCCGACCATCACCATGTGGACCTAATTCTCTATGCAAATCAATTAACGAATCACCATCTTGTACTTGCCTTAGTGAATATATAGGATCGCCACCAAATTGCCGACCGGAATGTGTTAGCAACACAGAATGCTCCAGTCACTTAGCTTGCATTAGTCAAAAGTGCAAAGACCCTTGTCCTAACTTATGTGGATCGAATGCTCAATGTCGTGTTGTAAATCATGTTCCAATGTGTATTTGCTCAATTGGTTATGTAGGAGATCCGTTTGTTCAATGTTCAATACAAGAGCAAAATGTAATCGAACAATCAACTCCTTGCACTCCAAGTCCGTGTGGCGCAAATGCCATTTGCCGCGAACAAAATGGAGCTGGTTCATGTCAATGTCTTACGAAATATTTTGGAAATCCTTATGAAGGATGTCGTCTGGAATGTTTCATAAACTCAGATTGCTCATCAAATCGTGCGTGCATTCATAATAAATGTCAAGATCCCTGCCCTGGTACATGTGGCCAAAATGCTGTCTGTCAAGTAATTAATCATTTACCCGTTTGTACTTGCCTAAATGGATATAGCGGTGATCCATACCGGTACTGTAATATTCAACAAAATGAACGTAAGTCTTATATGGTTAAAAATTCAATTTCGAACATACATTTTGAGTATTTATTGTTCAGCCGTCCCAAATGTTTATGTTAATCCATGTCAACCATCACCATGTGGACCAAATAGTCAATGTCGAGAAATAAATCAACAGGCTGTATGTTCTTGTCTACCTACTTATATTGGAAGTCCGCCATCTTGCCGTCCCGAGTGTGTCATAAGTACCGAATGTCCACAAAACAAAGGATGCACAAATCAAAAATGTGTTGATCCGTGTTCGGGAATTTGTGGAACAAATACTAATTGTCGTGTTTTAAATCACAGTCCAATATGTTCATGTAAAACTGGATATTCTGGTGATCCATTTACTAAGTGCAACGTTATTACTCGTAAGAAATTCCCCAGATCGACACAAATGGAATTTATTGAATTATTAAAGTGAATTATTTTAGCACCTTCCGTTCCTGCTCAAGATGAAATATTAGATCCATGCTATCCATCGCCGTGTGGTCCAAACTCAAACTGTAAAAATCTAAATGGTGTTCCGGCTTGCTCATGCAATTCTGCGTTTATAGGAGCTCCACCTAACTGTCATCCGGAGTGTACAATAAACTCAGAATGTCCTAGCAGTAAAGCGTGTATTCGAAACAAATGTGTCGATCCCTGCTCAGGATCATGTGGAATTCAAAGTCAATGTGATGTAATAAATCATATGCCAATTTGTTCTTGTCCTAAAGACTTTACTGGAGATCCATTTGCTAAGTGTGACTTGAGCCCAATTATGCCACGTAAGAATTTGATTAGAAAAAGCTATGTTCCTATGTGTAAACAATAACAAATTTTAGCTGCTAAGGATCCAATTAAGGACGATCCATGTTATCCTTCACCGTGTGGAGTCAATGCTCAATGCACGGATGGATCGTGTACCTGTTTAACTGACTATCATGGAGACCCATACTCAGGCTGTCGTCCCGAATGTGTACTTAGCACAGATTGTGCAAGAGATAAATCATGTCTACGAAATAAATGCATTAATCCATGTCCTGGTACATGTGCCAGTAATGCAATTTGTGAAGTTTTTAATCATATTCCAATGTGCAGTTGCCCCCAAGGAATGGAAGGAAATGCATTTATTCAATGTCAACCCATGAAATGTTTGACTTTTTTACGATTTTTTTTTAATTTTTAAAAAACTACTTTAAAACATTTTACAGCTCCTGTTGCACAAAATCCCTGCTATCCAACACCATGTGGCCCCAATAGTCAATGTCGAGAAAGAAATAATCAAGCCGTTTGTTCCTGTGTTCAAGAATACATTGGAAGTCCTCCAACATGTCGACCAGAATGTGTTGGTAATTCTGAGTGTCCACTTGACAAAGCTTGTGCCAATCAGAAATGCACGGAAGTGTGTCTAGGAATATGTGGCATTAATGCTAAATGTACAGTTGTCAATCATAATCCGATTTGTAGTTGTCCACCGCGATATTCGGGTGATCCATTTGTTCGCTGCCAACCTATCAGTATGTCAACATTTTCCAAATAACTCATTTTCCTAAATATCAATTTTACAGTAACTCCACCACCACAAAGTGATCCGATTAATCCATGTCAACCATCACCATGTGGTCCAAACTCTGAGTGCCGACCAACCGGAAACTCTTCGTCATGTTCATGTTTAAAAGATTTTATTGGAGCCCCACCAAATTGTCGACCACAATGTGTGAGCAACTCTGAATGCTCCACTAATTTAGCATGTATGTCACTACGGTGTCAAGATCCTTGTCCTGGCTCTTGTGGCACAAATGCTGAATGTCGTGTAGTTAGTCACACACCAATGTGTGTCTGTTTGAATGGCTATGGAGGAGATCCATTTACTCAATGTTCAATCACTCAACAATCACCGATATTTGAACAAACTTCACCGTGCACTCCGTCGCCTTGTGGATCGAATGCAATATGTCGAGAACAAAATGGAGCTGGCGCTTGCCAATGTTTGCCGGAATATCTTGGCAATCCCTATGAAGGTTGTCGTCCGGAATGTACATTAATAACGGATTGTCCATCAAATCGGGCATGCATAAAAAATAAATGTGAAGATCCATGTCCAGGAACGTGCGGTCAGAATACGAATTGTCAAGTTATTAATCATTTACCTGTGTGTTATTGTCAAAATGAATATACAGGTGATCCGTACCGATTCTGTAGTCTACAATTACATGAACGTAAGATTTGTTTTTCAATTTTTTATCAGACTAACAAAACTCTATTTCGAATGCATAATTTTCGTAATTTATATCAGTATGGTGGATTTTCCTATACTTATTTTACTATTTTTCGAATAATAGGTACTACTCCAAATCAGGAAGAAAAGAATTTTAAAGTTGAGTTTTAATAACATAACGTCTTAAAATAAATGAGTTCCGTCTGACATAGGACACGGAATCAAATCAGTAATTGATTGTTCCGCATAACGAACATTTATTCACTTTTAATACTTAGTTTACTTCCGAGAAAAAATTGAGCAATATATAGAGAACACTAAATTACTAATTGAGTACACGCAAATATATATAATTTGTGTTTATAGTAAAAATAATTTCTGAAAATTTCTTTGTTTAAAATAATTAAATATATAGGGATCTTCAATAATTGCAATATGCTTAAAAATAATTTTTTTTAAATATTATATATAATAATATGATTAAACTGATTAAAATATTCTGTACTTAATACTTCAGAGGAGACTACATTTGTGGAATTGACTGGTTTGGTATTAGTATTTTGCATTACATAGTGTTTAGGTAGGCTTTAACTAGACATTACTCGTACACAACGCATTTAAAATATAATTTTTACTCGTCTATAAAATTAAAGTTACACTATCTGCATAACCCGATATTAAAAATTGAAACGTTAACATGGCATAAAATTTGTTCTCCTTTTAGCGACTATTATTGAAAATATCAATCCATGTCAACCATCACCTTGTGGTCCAAACAGTCAATGTAGAGAGATTAATGGTCAAGGTGTTTGTTCGTGTTTACCCGAATATATTGGTACTCCACCTGGATGTAGACCGGAATGTGTTGTCAGCAGCGAATGTACACAAAACAAAGCGTGTATCAATCAAAAATGTATGGATCCCTGTCCTGGAACATGCGGAACTAATGCTAATTGCCAGGTTAAAAATCATAGTCCTATTTGTGTATGTCATAATGGTTATACCGGTGATCCATTTACTAGGTGTTATTCTATTCCTCGTAAGAATACAAAATTAATCGAAACAAAACGGTTACTTGTTAATTATTCAATTTTATTAGCTCCGCCAAAAGATGAACCTATCATACATCAAAATCCATGTGTACCATCACCGTGCGGCTTAAATTCACAATGTTTATCAATAAATGGCAATCCATCTTGTTCCTGTTTACAAAATTACTTTGGGTCACCTCCAAATTGTAAACCTGAATGTACAATAAATGCCGAATGTCGAAGTAATAACGCATGCATTCGACAAAAATGTATTGATCCATGCCCGGGTTCGTGTGGTCTCAATGCAAAATGTAGCGTTATTAACCATACTCCAATTTGTTCCTGCTTTGAAGGGTATGTTGGAGATCCATTTACAAGTTGTCATCCTGCGTCGCCTCCATGTAAGTTAATTTTTGTCTGACCAAACAGTTCAACGTAATGAAACCTTCCATTTGGTACTTTTAGCAAGAGATCCAATAATAGAAAATTCATGTGACCCATCACCGTGTGGTTCAAATACAAAATGTCAAAATGGAGTTTGTACATGCTTACCGGAATTTATAGGCGATCCTTATATTGGATGTCGACCAGAGTGTGTATTGAATTCGGATTGTTCAAGAGATAAAGCATGTCTGAAAAGTAAATGCACCAATCCATGTCCTGGAACATGTGCACAAAATGCTTTATGTGAAGTAATCAATCATATTCCAATGTGTAGTTGTTCATCGGGAATGGAAGGAAATGCATTTGTTCTTTGTAGACCTGTTCAGCGTATGTTAACAATTTTTTGCTAAAATATATTTTGAGTTAACGAATCAATTTTTAGAATCTGTTGTTCAAAATCCTTGTCATCCGACACCGTGTGGTCCCAATAGTCAATGCAAACAAATTAATGGTCAAGCTGTTTGTTCTTGTATACAAGAATATATTGGCAGTCCTCCAACATGTCGACCAGAGTGTGTTACAAGTTCCGAATGTACTCAAAATGAAGCATGTTTAAATCAAAAATGTCGTGATCCATGTCCCGGAACATGTGGCTTAGGTGCCAAATGTACAGTAGTCAATCACAATCCTATTTGCAGTTGTCCGTCAAAATTCACTGGTGATCCATTTACACGATGCCAACAAATTTGTAGGAAACTTTATTTTATCATTAGTAATAGTAGATTATTTAAGATTTTCTTTTAGTTGAACCACCACCACAAAATGATCCGATTAATCCATGTCAACCATCTCCATGTGGACCGAATTCTGAGTGCAAAATAAATGAAAACTCTCCGTCTTGCTCATGTTTACGAGAATATATTGGTTCTCCACCAAATTGTAGACCAGAATGTGTTACCAATACAGAGTGTCCAAGCAATTTAGCATGTATCAATAGAAAATGCAAAGATCCTTGTCCAGGTTCATGTGGACAAAATTCTGAATGCCGTGTTATTAGTCATACACCAATGTGTGTTTGCCTCGTTGGTTATACTGGTGACGCATTTTCTCAATGCACGGCAATTCAACAATCTCCGATTTATGAACAAGCCACTCCATGTATACCAAATCCTTGTGGATCGAATGCTGTGTGTCGTGAACAAAATGGAGCCGGGGCATGCCAATGTTTACCGGAACATTTTGGTAATCCCTATGAAGGTTGTCGACCGGAATGTGTATTAAATTCGGATTGTCCCTCGAATCGTGCTTGCATTAAAAATAAATGTCAAGATCCTTGTCCAGGTTCTTGTGGACAAAATGCTGATTGTCAAGTTATTAATCATTTACCATCATGTACTTGTCGAAACGGTTATACCGGAGATCCATATAGTTACTGTAATGTACAACCAAGAGAACGTAAGATATTTTTAAGAAGTATGCTAAAAAATGTACAAATAATTCTTATCCTATTGTGTAGCAGCTGTATTAAATGAATACATCAATCCATGTCAGCCATCTCCTTGTGGAGCAAATGCCCAATGTATGGAACGAAATGATCAAGCTATTTGTTCATGTTTGTCCACATATATTGGCAATCCACCAAATTGTAGACCTGAATGTACAGTCAGTTCTGAATGTTCAATGAATAAAGCGTGTATAAATCAAAAATGCTCAGATCCATGTACTGGTACATGCGGTATAAATGCAAACTGCCATGTCAACAATCATAGTCCAATATGTTCTTGTCAAAATGGATTTATAGGAGATCCCTTCACCAGATGCTATCCTATACCAAGTAAAGACAAAGCAATCAATAACATAATATTGAAATAAAAATCTAATTATTTTGAATTTAGCCCCCACTGTAATTACGCAAGATATTGTGCGTGATCCATGCAATCCATCACCATGTGGTAACAATGCTGAATGCAGAAATATAAATGGCGTGCCATCATGTTCGTGTCTAAGAACTTTTATTGGCGTACCACCGAATTGTCATCCCGAGTGTACTATAAACTCAGAATGTCCAAGTAACAAAGCATGTATACGATCAAAATGTATTGATCCCTGTCCCGGATCTTGTGGAATATCAGCCGTATGTACTGTCATTAATCATACACCAGTTTGTCATTGTATTGATGGATACATTGGTGATCCATTTACTAACTGTGAACCGGCTCCAAAGCCACGTAATATTTTTAATATTTTTCTTAAAATTAGAACTTTATCACTACAAAAAATAATTACAGCAAGAGATCCGATTATAATTGATCCATGTAATCCATCTCCATGCGGATCAAATGCACAATGTAACGATGGAGTATGCAAATGTTTACCGGAATTTCAGGGAGATCCATATATCGGATGTCGTCCTGAGTGTGTTTTGAGTTCAGACTGTCCTAGAGATAAATCGTGTTCGAGAAACAAATGCATCGACCCTTGTCCCGGTACATGCGCACAACAGGCGTTATGTGAAGTATTAAATCATATACCAATGTGTAGTTGTCCGCACGGAATGGTAGGAAATGCCTTTGTTCAGTGTAGACCATTAGAAAGTATGTAAATCAATAATTATCTTATCATCAAATGACTTATATTAAAAAATATATAGATCCAGTTAACGAGAATCCATGCTCTCCATCACCTTGTGGTCCAAATAGTAAGTGCAGAGTAATTAATGGCCAAGGTGTTTGTTCTTGTATTCCGGGTTTCATCGGAAGTCCACCAACCTGTCGACCGGAATGTGTTGTTAACTCTGAATGCTCACCTAAAGAATCTTGTTTAAATCAAAAATGTATTGATCCCTGTCCTGGTACATGTGGAATTGCTGCTGTTTGTATAGTGGTGAATCATAGCCCTGTTTGTAGATGTCCGTCACGTTATTCTGGAGATCCATTCCTTCAATGTCATCCAATTGGTTTATATACACTCAATTATTATTTGCATGGTTTGACTAATAAAATATTTTTAGTGGAACAACCGATACAACAAGAACCACTGAATCCATGTTATCCATCACCGTGTGGAGCAAATTCCGAATGTAAATCGACTGGTGATACCCCATCATGTTCATGTATAAAAGAATTTATCGGATCTCCACCAAATTGTCGACCGGAATGTGTCAGTAATTCCGATTGCCCAAATACCCAAGCGTGTATTAATCGAAAATGTCGAGATCCCTGTCCAGGATCATGTGGTTTAAATGCTGAATGTCGTGTTGCATCTCATACTCCAATGTGTACTTGTAATATTGGGTATGTTGGTGATCCATTTACTCAATGTTCAGCACAACAAATTCCCGTACATGATCAGTCAACTCCTTGTGTACCAAATCCTTGTGGATCGAATGCTGAATGTCGTGAACAAAATGGAGCTGGAGCATGCCAATGTTTACCGAGTTATTTTGGTAATCCCTACGAAGGATGTCGTCCCGAATGTGTACTCAACTCAGATTGTCCGTCAAATCGAGCATGCATACGTAACAAATGTTCAGATCCTTGTCCCGGTGTATGTGGTCAAAATGCTAATTGTCAAGTGGTAAATCATTTACCGTCGTGTTATTGTTTGAATGGATACACTGGTGATCCATTTAGATTATGTAACATTCAACAGAATGATTGTAAGATATTTTAGATTTGCGTCGTAGATTTTTGTTGATTTGTTGGATATAAAATAATTACTTCAAACTAATTAAGAGTCCTTTTCGTGGATTTTCAAATTGGATAATTTTTTTGTTAATGTCAATATTTTGTAAATTACAACTATGACAATATTTTCATTATTAATTTTTTTTTTGTAATTCTCCAGCTCTTGTGGTTTCTAAATACAGACTTTCTCGTATTTTATTTTTAAAATATGTAACTAGACTAGATACTCCTCATAAGTTGAAGTAAAATATTGGGATACGTTAAGTCCAGTACCCAACATAATCATAAAAAATCGTCCCAAATATTTGCTTAAGTAATAATAACGCATATATTAATAAAATTACTTTAGACCCGGTTTATGTTAATCCTTGTGAACCTTCACCGTGTGGTGCCAACAGTCAATGTCGTGAAGTTAACAAACAAGCCGTATGTTCATGTCTTCCAACATATATAGGCAGTCCTCCAGGTTGCCGACCCGAATGTGTTGTCAGCGCAGAATGTACAATGGACAAAGCGTGCATACAACAGAAATGTTCTGATCCATGCCCAGGTGTTTGCGGTTCCAATTCTCTTTGCCGTGTCAACAATCACAGCCCACTATGTGTATGTCAAAATGGTTACACAGGAAATCCATTAACAAAATGTTATCCAATACCTCGTAAGATAATTTAAAAAAATTTCATTCCTTATATGATTTAAAATGTCTTTTATAGCACCTCAAAATGATGTTTCTGTAGCTCCAATAAATCCATGTGTCCCATCACCTTGTGGTCCTAGATCACAGTGTCAAGCATTTAACGATGTACCATCATGCAGTTGTTTACCAAATAGTTACGGTTCTCCACCAAATTGTCATCCCGAATGTACCGTAAATTCCGATTGTCCTAGCAATAAGGTTTGCATGCAAGAAAAATGTAAAGATCCATGTCCTGGATTATGCGGTTTTCAAGCAAAATGTAATGTTATAAATCACACACCAATTTGCATTTGTTTTGATGGATACATTGGCGATCCATTCAGCAGTTGTCAACCTCCACCAACACCACGTAATAATAAAAATCAACTTTTTTTTGTTCGTTTTCTTTAAAAAGAAATATTCACAGCTAAGGAACCTGTTTTGGACGATCCATGCTATCCAAATCCTTGCGGTTCTAATGCTGAATGTAAAAATGGAATATGCTCCTGTTTACCGGAATACTTTGGTGATCCATATAATGCATGCCGTCCAGAATGTGTACTAAATTCGGATTGCTCACGAGATAAATCTTGCTCACGTAACAAATGCATTGATCCATGCCCTGGTACATGTGGCCAAAATGCTTTATGTGAAGTTATCAATCATATTCCTATGTGCAGTTGTCCTGTTGCGATGTCAGGCAATGCTTTTATTCAATGTAGACCAATTCAAAGTATGTAATTGTTGTGTAAAGATTACCTAACGTTACCTAATTCGGCATTAAATTAATTTTTATATAGCACCCATTATTGAAAATCCATGTAATCCATCACCATGTGGACCGAATAGTCAATGTAGACAAAGCAATGGTCAAGCAGTTTGTTCATGTAGTCAAGGATTCATTGGTGCCCCTCCCACATGTAGACCTGAGTGTGTCGTAAATTCGGAATGTGCACAAAATGAAGCATGTATGAATCAAAAGTGTCGTGATCCATGTCCAGGAACATGTGGAATAAATGCTAAATGTATCGTAAGAAATCATAATCCAATTTGTAATTGTCCATATAGATATTCAGGAGATCCATTTACACATTGTGAATTAATCGGTATGACTTAAGACACTTTCAATGTTGCTAATATCCTACTAACCGAGTTATTTTAGTTGAACAACCGATTCAAAAAGAACCAATAAATCCATGTCAACCATCACCATGTGGCCCAAATGCTGATTGTCGACCTACCGGTGACTCTCCCTCTTGTTCATGTATTACAAATTATATTGGATCACCGCCGAAATGTCGTCCAGAATGTATCAGCAACTCTGAATGCCCATCAAACTTGGCATGCATCAATCAAAAATGTACCGATCCTTGTCCAGGAACATGTGGTTTAAATGCTGAATGTCGTATAGTTAGCCATACTGCAAATTGTATTTGTCCGGTTGGCTATACAGGCGATCCTTTTGCTCAATGTACAATACAACAAAAAATTCCACCAACAAAACCATGCACTCCAAGTCCGTGTGGTTCGAATGCTGTATGCTATGAGAAAAACGGGGCCGGAGCGTGCCAATGTTTACCGGAATATTTTGGTAATCCATATGAAGGATGTCGTCCAGAATGTACAATAAATTCAGATTGTCCATCGAATCGGGCATGTATTCGCAATAAATGTATAGATCCATGTCCCGGTGTATGTGGTCCCAATGCTAATTGTCAAGTGGTAAATCATTTGGCTTCCTGCTATTGCTATACTGATCATATCGGAAATCCCTACGTATACTGTAATAAACAAGTTATTGAATGTAAGATATTTAATTGGATTATTTGACAATCAATTAAGCAAACTCTTTTAAATTTAGCTGTAGTCAATGAATATGTCAATCCGTGTCAGCCATCACCATGCGGACCGAATAGTCAATGCCGTGAAGTTAATGGACAAGCCGTTTGTTCATGTTTACCAAAATTCCAAGGAAATCCACCAGGTTGTCGACCAGAATGTGTGATTAATTCCGAGTGTTCACAGGATAAGGCATGTATTAACCAAAAATGTGCTGATCCATGTCCTGGAATGTGTGGACAAAATGCATTATGTCATGTAAATAACCACAGTCCATTATGTAGTTGTCAAATTGGATTCACAGGAAATCCATTTAGTAGATGTTATCCAATACCACGTAAGATTGAATTTATTCTATTTTCTAAGAGTTTAGTAGCTAAATTAGCTTATTATTAGCACCTGTTAATGATGAACCAACACCACCAATTAATGTATGTGTTCCATCTCCTTGTGGTCCATATTCTCAGTGTCAACAAATCGCTGACCAAGCATCTTGTTCGTGTCTACCAAACTACTACGGATCACCACCATTCTGCAAACCCGAGTGTGTCTTAAATTCTGATTGTCCAAGTAATCGTGCATGTATAAACGAAAAATGTCGAGATCCTTGTCCAGGATCTTGTGGATTATCAACAAAATGCAGCGTTATAAATCACACTCCGATATGTATATGTATGGACGGATACGTTGGAGATCCATTTTATAGTTGCCAACCAGCTCCGCCACGTAATGAGAATATTTATTTCCGCGTTATCAAGTAAAATATAATTCTAATCAATTATTTTAGCAAAACCTCCGGCTGCTAGTGATCCATGTAATCCATCACCATGTGGATCGAATACACAATGTCAAAATGGCATTTGCACATGTTTATCTGAATACCAAGGAAATCCATATGTTGGATGTCGTCCTGAATGTGTTCTTAACTCGGACTGTTCAAGAGATAAAGCTTGTAATCGTAATAAATGCATAAATCCATGTTTAGAGGCGTGCGGTCAGTTAGCTTTGTGTGATGTAATAAATCACATTCCGATGTGTTCCTGTCCAATCGGAATGGAAGGAAATGCATTTGTCAGATGTATTCCAGCTAAAGGTACTAAGAAATTCAAATTTTTTTTTAATAACATTTAACCACAAATGTAAAACTTCAGAACCAGTCGTACAAAATCCCTGTAATCCAACACCATGTGGACCAAATAGTCAATGTCGCAATGTAAATAATCAAGGTGTATGTTCGTGTGTGTCTGGTTTTATTGGATCGCCCCCAACATGTCGACCTGAATGTACTATAAATTCCGATTGTTTACCATCGAAATCTTGCATTAATCAGAAATGCGTTGATCCATGTCCTGGTTCATGTGCCCCAAATGCCATATGTAAAGTCACTAATCACAATGCTTTTTGTGTATGTCCAGCTAGTTATACTGGAGATCCATTTACAAGATGTGTTCCAATTGGTATATTTTTATTTATATAATTTTTATGGAAATTTCCTTTAATAACAGGTACATTTTAATAGTAATTTCATCGCCGCCAATTGAACGACCAACGGATGTATGTAATCCGTCACCATGTGGTTTAAATGCTAAATGCATGTCGGCTAATGGAAGTCCATCATGTATTTGTTTGTCCGAATTTATAGGAACACCACCAAATTGTCGTCCAGAATGTCTGAGCAATGGAGATTGTTCGAATAATTTAGCATGTGTTAATCGAAAATGTCAAAATCCTTGCTCAAATGCTTGTGGTCTAGAATCGGAATGTTCCGTTTCTTTACATACCGCAAATTGTTATTGTCCATCCAATTATATTGGCAATCCTTTTGTTGAGTGTCGTCGTAAACAGCAATGTGAGTTTTTGCATAAACATTTTATTCCCTTACTATTTACTTATTACATAATTATGTATATATACTAAGACTAACCCATATACTTACTTGAAAATATTATCAGAGTGGACGACAATATATTGTCGTTTTCTCTAATATTATATGCATATATGCATGTAACATATAACTAAATAAATTTATAATTTGAACCTTGACAAACATTTAGATACTGTAAAAATGAATTTATGTTTACCCACTTTAAAAAACCATGATTTATTAAAAAGAAACTATTTTGTAAATAAACGTACCGAGGCTGGGTTAATTTTTTGAAAAACATTCATATTTTACATTTATAAAATTAATAATTAAAAAAAAAAATTCAAATTTTAATTAAATGTTGTCCCCTTCGTGTTTCCCAAAAACAACCTGTCTTGCTAATTTTTGTCCATTTTAAATATTTTTAGAATAAATACATAATTAATGTACAGAGGTGTGCAAATTATTAGACTCATCAGATATTATGATTTTTTACCACAAATTAAGTCTGCAAAACTGTTTTCCTTTACAATGTTGGTCATTCACGTTATTTAAGGTTTTTGTCTTTAAAAACAATTCTACAAAACTAAATTATTCTAATCAAATTTTAGACGGTAATATAATCAATCACAGATGAAAAAAATCATAAAATCTAAAATAACATAAAAATTCGTTGCTGATGAGTCTAATAATTTGCACACTTATCTGTGGGTTTACTATAATAATTAAGTTTTTGTGTCAGGTGTGAAGAAGATTATTGTAAGTTGTACCAGCAATTATTAGAAGATTTTTTTTAGTGATTCATATGTGATTCAAAAATGTTTCTGTCTTTTCCAATTCTATTCCAAAACGCGAATTTTTTTTTATTTTGTATCCTGTGCCTTTTCTAATAAATATTTTTTGAGATAATTAACTAAATCTTTCCAATTTGGCTCTGCATAATATGTACCTATATTTAGTTTGAAACGTTTGATCACTTTACCTATTTTCGGCCATTTCTAATTTTTCCCTTTTTTATAGTGTTGGTCAAACTGGCCAAACAAACATTTTAACAAAAAACTATATATTTTTTACAAAGCCAAAGATACAAGTATACTCATATGAGCGTAGCTTTAAAAGGTATTATAGTTTAGGTACGGAGCTTGTAACACCTCTTATTCCCAGTAGACAAAATTCGTCCACTCCGTATGTCCGTGATCAAGTAATAATACTCTTTAAAACAAACAAAATTTTAATTTTTGCTTCCGCACTGGTATATCTAATTAATATGAATTGTGGCAACTGTGCGTTTATGCCAATTTTTATACCCGTATGATGTTAATCAAGGGTATTATAACTTTGATACAGAATTTGTAACGCCCCTTAATACTCATCGTAGAAAACAAAATTTAACACCATTGTCTTTCTCGTGAAATTCTAAGTCGAAATATGCATGTCCGTCTGTCCGTCTGTCCGTCTGTCCGTCTG
>JANSTT010006303.1:0-28275 GCA_026745375.1 Platyura marginata
GCATTCATAGATTTCTCAGATATCAATCCTAACAATTAGGAGAAATTACTGAATTCCGACTTTTTCATACAAAATATCCCTTACACCTATTTTTATGCACAGCACTGTAAATGGCTGACCAATTAAATAAATTGTTAATAGTGGCTTTTTTTCTAAAAATAATAAATAATAAAGGCAATAGGTTCTTTCTAAGATAATTACTTTGCACATTAATATGGACCATGGCTCACTCACCGACCAAATGGCTCAGTAGATTGAGTTGTTGCCTTTGGAGCGGGAGGTCCCGTTTTCAAGTCCGAATGGGGTAAAACATAAAAATCTGTTTCTCTGGTATGTCCATTTGAATCTGAGGCCTATCTAGACACTTAAAAACAGTCTAATAATGGCATTCTCTCAAAAAAAAAATAGCATTGCTTAAAAATGGCGATGAGCATTTGTAAGGTTTCTGTAAAAAGAACACTGCAAGTGCTACATTTTCCCACAAAAAAAAGAAAATCATCAGCTCAATTGAGATAAATGTAAAACTGGATTACTATACAATAGGTCTAAGTAAAGGCCGCCGTGAAGGTGATTCATAAAAAATCACACTCCTATCAAAATCAATGGCTCACTCACTAAAATAGAAAAGTCCGGAGAAAACTCGATAGAACTGAGGATGGAACCTTTTTAAAATTGCTTGCAACAGGAATTCGTGTTGAAAATTAATTAAATACAGGAACAATATACAAACATTTTTCCCATAAATACTTTACTTTAAAGTTAATTTAACTTTGAGGTCAGAAGTAGGTAGATAATTAGATAGTTATCTACCTACTTCTGACCTTAAAGTTAAATTAACTTTAAAGTAATATTAAAAATAAAATTCTTTAAATATTAATGCTATATTTGGTATAAGAAATCTTTAAGGACAATAAATCAATAAAAATGTTACTAAAATTAGGTCGATTTCGATCCATTTTTCAAAACCAAAATAAGACATTTGGTCGACGTTAAATTACTGTCTTTTTGCTTTCTATTTTGGTCCAAAAAAAAAATTGGTCAATTTTACGTCTATTTAACAAATTTTTAGGGCACCGAAAATTAAATAAGTAGAATTATTACTTATTTATTTTTCGGTGTCCTAAAAATATGTTAAATTGACCTATTTTGTATTTTTTGGACTTTTTTATTAAATTAACGTTCAATTCTACATATAATAACAAATATTGTATTTATCCATATCTTTTTAACTAAATTAATTTTTCATTTCCTTCTGCACAATGCACAATTGTATATGCACATACTTATTTAATTTTCATCAGTAATTCTACCTACCACAAACATTTTTTACAAAAAAAATTTGTTATTTTAAATAAAATGTAATTTTTTCTATAGCAACATTTTAACTTTAACATATTATTAACGCAATTTTACAATTCAATTATTATATAAAAAATGCTTCCTCAATTCTACGTCAATCATTTGCACAACGAAATTAACATTGATTTTTAGCAAAAGAAGCACTTGTTACAATTTAAAAGAAGCATAATGGAAGAAAAAACATTAAATTACTCGCACGCGATATTTTGCAATAAATAAAAAAATAAAAAAACTAACCAAATAAAATAAACAACCAAAAAAAAATTAAAATAAATTAAAAACAAAAAAAAGTCTAGAGTTAAATAAATAAAAACGACGGTAGGGAAACTCATATTTTATTGATGATAATTATATAGGACCTCGCATATTATAATAAAGTCTTCAATTCGATAGTAATCTTAGCGATATTCTTATACATTGCCATCATACTAGGTACTTCTTAATTAAAACAGCAAGCACACCATTAAAAATAAACTCCCCCCCCCACAAAAAAAACAAATTAACACACTCTAAATATTTTATCAGCACAATTTCTGGTTACAAATAATTGCAGTAAAAAAATCCGTATTTTACTTTTGTTAATTATTTATGGCTACAATGTTTCAGTTTAACCAGACCTCATATATCGATCTCGAGAGAGAGAGAGAGAGAGTTTTTTTCTTCAGACCGCATTGGAATAAATAAAAAAATGCAAAACCGCACCGGCAAAGATAACGCTCGATTATTTATTTTGCCAATATTTAAGATTTGTATCAGCAAGATACTTAAAGAAAAACCTGGCTGTTCGAATTAAATAATATCTGCTAATGATCTTTTAATCCATATACGCGAACGCGAGAGATACTTTACGGTTTATATCGATATGCACGTCGTTCCTCTACTATATACGAGTACATATGTACATATATTACTCCTATTATCAAAATGTAATTGAGTTGCAATTTGGAACTGTGTTTATTTTTTTTTTTTTTTTATTTTTATTTTTAGCCGCCATAAATTGTAAATTTTTGACAGTTACCCCAATAAACAATAAATATTAAATAGATTTATGTTGAGATCTTCTGATCTTTGGTACGATCGAATTTTAATCACAACATTATACAATTTTGAAAGTGGTTTACTTTAAAAAGACGAAAAATTTGCATAATTTTTGTCCATTTGGCCAGTGTCGTTATCATATCAAAAAAGGTGAACGTAAATTTTGTAATAAAAACATGACAAAAGATGTGAAGAAAATCGATCGATCGTTAATTTGAAAATATGTCAATTTTCGGGCTATATTTATATCTTATTTAATCAAAGAAAGTTGCCATTTTATGTACAATTAAAAGTGCTGTGAGTAGGTTAGGTATGATTCGAATCTAAGTTTTTTTTTTTTTTAAATTAAGTAGAAAAATGTTGTGGGTCTGGAAGTGATTTTAATTTATTTCTCTCATTTGCTTTATTATTCAATAAGAATTCTTACAATTTTAACCAAAAATCTTTCATTTTATTATTTATGGCATGCGCATAACAATAAAAAGTTTAAAAAAAAAAATTTCTGAATATCACTCCACCCTATTAATAGTATATTATCTAAAATTATTAGTTAAATGTAATAGTTTTTTTGATATCATTAATCATTTATCGTAAATTTTATTTTCAATCAAAGCCCCACCGATCAAACATACCAATTTGTGTTAATAAATAAACAAAAATTTGCTAATTCCATATTTTTATTGAGAAAAAAAAAATTAATTTATTATAGGTGTGATCATCATTTCTTGTTAACAAGAGGAGATAACTATACAGAGAGATCACTATACGAAGATCGTATAAAAGGTATGCCAACAAGAATTAGTTAATATTCTATTGTAAAACTATTTAGTCGGAAGTCCATTATCGATTAGTATAACAGAATATTTAATGATCAATAATGATCGTCGGTTTTTGTTTTTTTGGTTTTTCTGATTGGCATTTCAATAACTATGACACAAAAGGCCAACGCGTATAGCATCAATTCTTCACAATATTATAGGAACGCCCATTATCGTTGAATTTCAATTTACAATTATTAATTTAAAAGCGATCTTGCTAACAAGATCCCGGCCAACAAAGTGAATATCAATGCCCGGCTAAAGAACCAATATATGGATATTCGGATTTTGTGCGCGCAGCCCATATCATTAAAAATTCGGGCATTTTTCATTATTTTATTGTGCGAGAAAATCAGATCAGATTCTCGGTTCTGTTACTTATTATTATTTAATGTACAAAGAAACTTTATAATAACACCAAAAATGAAAAATATGCAATTCAACGTTTATAATTTTGTATAAATTACCAATGGAATTTTGAGCTTGGGTGGGTTGAATCGAAATATATCATAAAATTTTTTTTTTCGATTTTTTAAACAATGCATTTATATTCGATACATGATATTTCATGCAATTATCTCGATAAAATGTTGGATTTAAAAATCCATGGAATTGAAAAATTTGTTTTTGAATTTTTTTGAAAGTTTTTAATGCAAATCGTAACCGATAAACAAAAGTAAATTGATAATTATTTTCAGTGTAGTTTAATTAGGACATTAATGAACCCAATATTAATGAATGAAAATTTTTTTAAAAATATATTTATAAAATTTGTATATTTTTTAAAAAAAAACCCTATAAATACCTACTTAAATTAAAATTAAATTCCATGGAACCAAAAAAAAAAAAAAAAAACTCTGCAAACTATTAATTTACACCTTACGGCGACATGATTTTCTGCATATTTTATTGTGTGAAGCATTAAACTATATATCGATTAAATATCCCACATACACTGCTCGCTGGCCTTTTATCATTATTATTATTATTATTATTTGCAGCTACTCATTAATTTTACATATTTATTTTAATAAAACTGACAATTTACCATGTAGCACATATAGCACAAAAGAAAAGTCGAATAATATGGCCGGGAATACAATTTTTCAATTCATGACATGATATCCGAAAAGAATTTATATTGTTTAGAGTTTAGAGAGAGCAGAGCGCGCAAAACAGAACAGCATTCAATATTATAATTAGACGATTATGGATTGGTAGTAAGTTGAAATATTATTTTACATCAATGCTCATTAGGGGAATTTCTTTGCCATACTTAATTAATGTTTTGTCACTATTTCTACTTAAAAGTTGCGTGGTCTTAAACTTAAAGTTTGTAGAATAGAAAAAAGGTAATGTTTTGAAGGCGTAAAGTGCTTTAAATATAGTTGACACATAATTATTATTTATTGTAGCCATTTTGTACTAAGTTTGGTTAGATTAAACTTTATCTGGATAGGAGTAGAAGCGGCCTAATTCTAAAGTTTCTGTATCTGAATGTTTGCGCATGTTAAGTTGATTTTGGAACTTATTTTGATATAAACCAGTTATTTACTCGAAATATAGTCGAAATGTAGAAAAACTGAATATGACAACAAATATAGAGAGCACAATAATGAACATTTCATTCATAGACCAAAAAGTTCTATAACTTACCTTTATGGCGCTGTAATCAATTTTGTATGATTTCCAGAGTTTTCAATCATTTACTCGAAATATATTCGGATTAGTGAAAAATAAGCATAACAAAAACTATAGAGAATAGAACAGAAAAGGGAGTTGGATGAGACCCCTCCCCAGCCCTCCAAGGGGGTTCAAACTTTGTTGTCAAATTTTTCTGTCAGCAACCTACGGCTACGCAAGTCTAAAATTATTTATTCCCATTCTCCATAGAAAATTTGAACACCCCTGGAGGGCACTGTAGGAGGTACATCTAAAAACTCCGGAATAAAAGTTGGTAATGGGACGTCCCTCATTCCTTCTCACCACTTTTCAAAAATATTTTGACATTTCTCCATACAAACTTTAAAACCCCCCTAAAGCGCAGGGGAGGGGCGACCCCCTAAAGCCCCATAGAAACGTTGGTGAAGTAATATTGTGTTCAAAATTTCTGATTTAAATTGGTGGTTTTAAATCTTCTGTACTTTTATTTCCAAAAACCTAACCAATCTTTAACCGAAATGGAAGTTTTCTAACGGGAAGCCATGAATAGTGGAGGATTTGATCAAAAAATAGAAAATAGAAAACCGTCATATCATTTCCCTATAATTTACCTCTTTTTTGTTCGTAATGTTGTTGCTGTAATAAATGGCGTGAGAGTCTAGCAATAAAATTACCAAATCTATTGGAACTATTGCGTTGATTTACTTAAATTTTAATAATTTAGATATTTAATTTAATAATAATTTCAGCAAACGATTAAATTTCCGTTTTACCATACAATCGCTTAAAAATCAAGTAGTCAATTAATTCATTCAGATGGTGCCGCAAAAAATATTTTTCATTCACCAAGCGTTTCATGGCGAAAAAAAATAAAAAAAAACAAAAAAAACAAAACAAAAAATCACTTTCAATTGATGTTAGCGATCAGTGCATAAAATATTACTCGATCGTGATTTGGTTCAATACATCGCGTATATCGTGTTTGTACTCTGATTGCATGCGCGAGTGCTAAATAGAATCCAATCGGCTTTGTTTGTGAGCGGATAATCTCTGTACATTCTTAAGTACATTCATATCACGTTCACATCGGTCTATAAGACACGGTTTAAATCTTTTTTTTTTTTTTTTTTTTTTTTATTATTATTATTATGGCTAGAGTTAAGCCTTTTCCAAATCACTATGCATAAATACGCATCTTATCTATTCATAAGATATTTATAAACACGGAATTTGACATGCTCATCGAAGCGTGTGCGCATACATTATCTTTCAAAAGTGTTCTAATCACATCCTTTGAATAATAAACACAATTTTTTTTTTTTTCCCGTTTATTTATTCAAAATCATTCTCCCTGAAAAACGATTTTCATTTATCTTGTCCTATATCATTGTCTGGTTTATATTTGTTTGTGATATATCGATTTAATAGACATCATTCCACCAAACCAAAAGTAATATCAAAGACGGTGTATGTATATAGATACAGGACGGCATTTACCTTTAGGCCTAATAGGTACGAGACGATTATTACTATTATTATTATGGCCGTATACAGTGAGTATCGTTTATAGTGACTCCGGATATAGTTACATTCCAGTTACAGTGACCATTTTCATTCAAAATGATTGGTTTTGTATGAATGCCCATACAATTCAACTATCGGATATAGTGACGCCGTTTATAATGACAAATCGGTTATAATGACCATTTTGTAGGAAGAATTTGTTTCAGCTATCGTTTATAGTGACTATTTCTCTCTCATGGAACGAAAGTATACACAAAAAAGAGAATTGGGTAATATCGAGACTAGAAACTAGAGAGAGAGAGAGAGAGAGAGAGAGAAATAAATAATATGTATATTGGGATTGGATATAGTAACGCCGCTTATATTGACAAATCGGTTATAATGACCATTATGTAATATCGAGACTAGAGACCAGAAAGAGAGAGAGAGTCACTATAAGCGATATGTACTGTCAATGCGTATATACATTTTCGTATAAGTTAAGTAAAGTAGGTACGTACGTTGAAATTAAATCCATCTCTGGATATATGTATGTATGTATGTATGTATGTACAACGCATAATGGTCTATAATAGTTTACATCTGTCTGTAGATAAATAATAATAACAATAATAATAATAAAAAAAAAAATTAGTAAAAGATGTTATTTAAGTGTTGAAAGTGTACAAACAAAGTACTAATCATCCGCCTCCATATCCCACTTATAATATCCAATTGGTGGTATGTTGTCCGTATTATGTAGTTGTAGATGATGGAGCATTAAATTAACACTTTTCCATTATGTTATTGGGGGGGTTAATTGAGTGGCGGTTCGTGCTTTAAACTGACCTTTCCACATTTGTATGTTTTATATATGGATTTTTTTATATGATTCATTGACGGTAAGTATACAGTTGAGGTGTTGAATGCATATATTGGACAATGTAATTTTGTAACAGTATTTTTTTTGATTTTTTTTTTTTTTTTGGTAATTTTAACGTTGAAATATAATAATATAGATACGTATCAATTTTCAATAAATTTCGGTGGATTAAAATAAGTATACCTACTTTAATACGTATCATTAATTTATTATTATTTTATAAGGATATACTATAGATGCAGGAGTAAGGTCATTGGACGTAAATTTCTCTTTTGTAAATCGAAATTTAGGATTTAAAAATAACAAATCAATTCAATTTGAAAAGTTTAGAACATTTTTGTTTCAAAAATAATAAGATTATTGGAAACCTCACTATTAGGGTTGTTAAAGTAACAAATAATTGATAAAATAGATAATTTGTTACTCGTAACAAATGTAAATGTTACACGGTTACATGCTATTTGTTACCAAAATTGATGCAAATTTTTTGCCATTTTAAAATATTTCGAAACAATTCTGAATAATGTCTTGTGATAGGATGTTATTTCATATATCTGTTAAACTGAATTGTGCGAAATCGTATTAGTTTGCTACATTTGTTACATTTGTTTCCAAAAGAGTAGCAAATGTAACAAATTCGAAAAAAAAGTGTTACTTTAACAACCCTGCGCCACTAGTCATTAGAAAATTAGATTTTTATACCCGGCGTGAGGGGTAACATTAACCGTAGAACAAAAATCGTACTACCAATATCGTGGTTCTCGTGGAATTTTAAAGGTTTATTAAGTACCTTTTAAGAGGTTTATTAAGTACTTTTTCAGTAAGATGCAGCAAATCAAACATGTTATAGGGGAGATGGGCGTATAGTGTGTATTGTGTACCTAATTTTTATTCGCTTCCAAATATATTCGGGTGACAGAAAAAACGAATATAACAAAACTAATAGAGAATAAAAATAAATGAAAATTTCTGATTTCGTACACCCTTTACTCCTGGACTTCTGCAAATTCTTTTTTAGTACAAATAAATATGATAGTAAAAAAAGTCTACGAAAATAGCACTTTTATTAAGAACGCACTTTCACTAAGCAGCAAGCCAAAGAACATTTCCGAAGTGAAAACAATTATGAAATCCATCAAGTGTAGCAACAATAATCAATAGAGAAATCATCATCAATTTCTTTCTTTTATTCCTTCATATATGCAGTTTTCTTGATTTATCCTTTGAAAGAAAAAAAACTATACATTTTGATAGTCCCACTCTACTCAAACAAATATAGTGGGCCAACAAATAAATGCCTCTCAGAATTTTTAAAATAATGTAGTCGCAATCAAACTAAATTCCATAATAACTATCCAAATTTTCGAAGAAATCAGCATTTGTTTTATTTTTATTAAGATCATAGAAATTAAGTATAGAATTATAAAATTAAAAAAAAAAAACCAATGACCGCCAAAATGTACCGTAAGAGAGGTGTTTTAAAAGCATATAATAACTTTTGGCTGAGATGTCTAACCTGCAGATAAGAAAGGTAAAGGTCGTCACCCTATAATTATAATGTCGCTTTTGCTCTGATCCATATATTATTTTACCTACATTTAGATTTTTCTATTAAAATTATATCATTCTGATGGTGCTTGTTGTTGTTGTTGTTGTGTTGGATATTTTCTTTTTTTTTAGTTTAAATAAAGGTGTTTTTTTAAAAGTTTCTTTAATGCGATTTTGATTCGCCCTTATATAGGGAACATAGATACAGTGGCTAACATAAGTCTTCGTACATACACCCAAAATATTGGCTATTTTTAAAAAAAATTGATCTGATATATGGAGTTGCGAACATAAATCTACATACACTTTGTTAAAAAAAAGGCCAATATTTCAGGTGTATGTAGATTTATGTTCACAACTCCATATATCAGATCAATTTTTTAAAAAATAGCCAATATTTTGGGTGTACGTAGACTTATGTTCGCCACTGTACATATACATAAATATACCTATATAAGTAGTGGTTTTCTACAAATAAATTGGTGGTGTCCTTTACAATTTTCAAATTTATGGTTCTTTTCTTATCCGTTCGAAATATCAACATTCGAATAATGATAAAAAAAAATCTCCAATCCGGATAATTGTTTTTGATTTTTAACTTTCATAGTTAGGGTTTTTAAAATCAATTCACAAAATAACAAAACTGTTGCTGATTATCTGTAAAAGTGTTTTTCAAAATGCGAAAATAGGACAAAATTGCAATTAGCTTTAACTTGAGAATGACAAAAAACAAAAAAATTTTCGAATTGTAGAAATTTCCTTCCCATCCTCCCCATCAAACATAAAACATAGAATTTGTGCTACGTACACCAATACGGTACAATGTCTATGTACTCAAAAGAATTAAATGCAAAAATCTAATTAAGACCACACAACCAATTTAATTGACTCTATAGAATATATCGAAATGTATGTATCGCCGGGTATACCTCCTTAAATCAAAAAAAAAAAAAAACCAATACAACACACCCGTTCTTCTCTCAATACCAATTTTCAAATACCATAAATTTCCAATCTCAGATTATAAACAGTTTATCGTAAATTGTCGATTTTTTCTCTTATATATGTATATACATAATGTAGAGTATATCATATCTATATATGTACATATGTAAGTATATAATACGAAACCAAATAATAATATCAACGCTGTTCCATAA
Source organism: Platyura marginata (assembly GCA_026745375.1). Lineage (NCBI taxonomy): Eukaryota > Metazoa > Arthropoda > Insecta > Diptera > Keroplatidae > Platyura > Platyura marginata. Next base: position 9,972 of record JANSTT010006303.1, read on the forward strand.
ATTACGTGCGCCTTTAATTAATCGCAATGTAGACACAAGTAAATCTCAATTAAATTGAAAATTAAATTACATTTAGCACGGACACAAGAGAAGAAAAAAAAACCGTTTTTTTTTCTTTTTTTGTTCTCTCTAGAGAAATATCTACAAGACGCACAGCATATGCACCCAGTTATATATAGTCGCTCAATTGGACTTTACTTGTAATGAATATTGTACATAAATGAGATGGATTTTAATTACATATCAACTTGCATATATGTAAAGGTAGCATGTAATTAAGCTAATTCGTAACAGTTAATTGCAATTTAAATGTAAAAACAGCAAATAACTTACATATGGCATATTAAAAATGTCTTTAAGATTTGTGATTCATTTTGTACGCACCTATAATAAATAATTTGACCATCTCATTTATCAAAAAAAAAAAAATAAAGAAAAATCATTTTTAAATATGAATTAAATTTTTTCTCTTTTAATTATTAGTCCCCCCCCCCCTTTATTTGAACTCAACCCAGTTTTGTATTTAATTGAAAAAAAATTCAACTTTGTATGCATTTTGAATTAATTAAATTTTTAAGAAAAAAGGGCTGGGCATTAAATGTTACCTTACCTTACTTACATCCCATCGTATTTATGACTGATGATGTCAAATACTGAATGTAATATGTAATTTTCAATTTTCATATTTGCTTTTAATTATTTTTCGTATAATATTTTGAACAAATACAATTTTAACGATTTGTTTCTTAAAGACGTTTACCCAAAAAAAAAAAAAAATTTGGTGTGCAAATAATTTTAAACTTTCAAATTATATATTTATATATTCAATTAAATTTTATTACATTTAAAACTCCCATTTACAAAACCGTTTTTTTTTTCAATATTGCATGAATGGTTCAATTAATTGCATTTGAAATAATTTTAATAAACTTTGCGTAAGACGTTGTTCTTTGGGTATTCTTTGAAATTAATGGCAAATACAAACAATATTATTTCTTCTGTAATTTTTAAATACATAAAATTTTCACACAGTGGTTTTTTTTTAACAAATGCCTTTTTGTTAATTTAACAATTAATTTGTTGTTGTAATTAGTATTTTAGTTGAAATTACCAATTTTTATGTGGATACGGTATTAGCCTTGAAATTGGAAAATGTAGTGATCAGTAAACGGTCAATATTTACCAATTTAAAATATTTTTAATTTCGTTTTTACCATTATTTTGTAGTTTTTACCATTGCAAAATATTTAACTTGATTTTTTTCTTATTTATACAAATATTTTTGTTAAAATCATTATCATTATAAGTGGATATTTAGTATTTATTAATTTTTTACGCGATTTTTTTTTTATTTAGAGCAAATCATTGCCGGAAACCAATGTGTCGCGTAAAAAAAGGATTGGGTGTATCATTGCTGTCGAAATATTTTTTTTTCTCCTATAACAATTCATTGGGAATCCTAATCGTGCTAGTTAGACTATTTAAAAGGAAATGTTCAAAATTCTTATAATTATTTCAACTAAAATGCAAAATCGAAATATCCTTTCCTTATATTCCTTTCAGCCAGTCATAATATTTTTTATATATATACAAAACAATTTTTTAAAGCATTAATTCCAGACGATTTTTAGGATAAAATAAAATCAGATAAAAAAAAAGAAGGATATTCACCGTTAACAATTTAAAAGGTGTGAAAACAACGTTAAATGTTTCGATGCCAATCTATGGTGCTTCCTAAGGTGTTTCGATCATTATTTGATGTTGCCATTAAACCCACATCGATCTCACATAAACCAAAACTATTCAGAAAGAAAAAAAAAACGCATTATAATTGCCGCACGGTTATTTTATATATAAGAAAAAAAAAACACCCCATTGCTAAATATCGCTTAAACATCAATTCTATCTACTCTTCTATAGTGGTAGAGAAATAAATAAAATTTTAATTGGCACTTTCTTATCTGATCCATACACCAGTAGCTTATACATATAGGTCTAAAACTAAAAAAAACTAAATCTTAAAAAATTAATGATTGTAAAACATGAGCAAAAACGTTTTTGTTTTTTTTTTTTTTTTTTTTGTAAATTTCACGCTGTGATCTATGAATAATCAAGCGAAAATATCTTTTGTTGGTGTACAAAAATCATTTAACTAAAACTATGGATGGGATCCTCTTTTAGTCAAAGGATAATTAGTTGTTTGCGTTGGTTTCTTTTAAAAAGAATTCGGTTCTTTGTTGATTCGTTGCACTGCATTAAAAGTAAATCAATTGGTTTTAAGTAAATATTTTGAGGATCAATAGTAAGAAAGAGTGTTTTACATTTAGAAGTGGCTAGGGAACGAAATGGAATGTGAGAAAAAATTTTTAAAGCATTTGGATTGTCCTTTTCAAAAAAAAAAGGAAAAATTTAAAAAGTTTCTTGGCATAATTTAAAAATTAAAAAAAAAAATGATCAAAAGAGGTCAAGTTAAACGATCGTAAATGTTTTACACACCAAAAATACCATTTTCATAAATATAAGATCAATGATCACAACTTGACATAAATATTAGACATACAATTTTCATGAATATTCGATCGTGATCATAACATAATAGAAACTGAATTCCTTATTTCGATCTCACAATTTATACTACCCGGTGATCGATTCTTTGTCAATATTAAAATGTTCTGTTTATCTAATTCGATGATCTACTAGTATTGTTTTGAATAATTTTTTCTTCTTCTTTTCCGTCGCTGAATTGATCAATCTTAGCGATCATATTCAAACAGTGTAAGTTATGGCTTCTGTTTGAATGTTATACAAAACAGCGACAGTTGACAATATTTACATCTAAAAAATCATGCAAAGTACACATTCAGTGGCAGTTATCAGGTGATCAGAATTCCCATTTGTATGGAAAAATGTTTTGCTGTTGTTGAATTCACATCGTATTTATGATCATATGTCTAAACGTGATCATCGTTGACGTGATTATATTTTAAAGAATTTTTTTTGTCTTCTATTTAGGATGTAACGAAATCACAGAACGTCGTCTACTAAATACAATTGATCATTTTTTTGTGGAACCTTGGTTGGTTACACTAGAATTACGTTTTCAAAGATGTAGGTATCCCACCCTAAGATTAACCGTATTTTAAACTCTCTGCGATTAGTGCTATAATTTGAAAAAAATTTTAACAAATTTTCTTAAGGTCAAAAAAACCAAAACGAAACTTTTATCGAACGTCATATCATCATATCATCAAATATCCTGCGCCATCCAGAAGCAATAATTTTGTATATGCAATTATCTGGGGCTTCCTTACACTTTAACACCTTGTTTGCCGAAATATAATTCAATGTTTGATAATAGGTCTTCGATGGGACTACTCTCATGTAATTTTATACTTCTTTTTTTTTTGTTGTGTGTCTCTAATTATAGTATCGAGGTGTTAAATCACACCTTCAATTTGGCTATATGTAGACTACAAACACTGCATTTTAAATTTAAATTGGAAAATCGGCAGCTTTGTTTGTAAAATGTATTTACCCGATGAATAATGTGTTTGGTCCATCATCAATAGGAGTATAATATAAAGATGTAGAATTTTGTGTATATTTTTCCATTTATGGTATGTTCAATATTGATGATGACCGCAATATTGAATTATCCAAATTGCCGATCCAATTACATGAAGTCGGATTTGAATTTTGAAAAATAGTGTTAAAAGTGGCGCCAAATGGAGTTTAAATATATTTTAAATTGAAATCTTTATTTAGTACAATCGATCATATTTATTTCAATGCGAAATTTATTGGTGTCAGAAGTGGAATATGAAAAATAAATGATTTATTTAATCGTAGCATAATTTCCATTTAGAAATATTTTATTTTATGTACACTTAGACATCTTAATTGGAGTAGAAATGCTCACTATTTCACCGCCATTTTGAAGCATTACTATATTTTTTATTTTTTTGGGATGAAAAATTTTATGTTTCACCCCATTCTGACTCCCCTGCTCCCAAGGCAACCACTCAATCCACTGAACCATTTGGTAGGTTTTAGAAGCAGGTATTTTTCTTGCCAAGTAATTAGGAAATATTTTATTCTCATCTCACATATTCTTTATATTTTAGTAGATGTAACATTAACTTTGAAACATCCTTCGGATACAAGGCAAAAAGCAAATTCCATTCTATCCGTATATATCTTGATAACCAATACTGTATCATTTTGAAAATTAATATTCTAATCGCACCTACCCTCACCTTCTATTCTCGACAAAAAGCCACCTTGAAACCTCTAACAACATACATCTAATGACATAATTAGTATGCGACAAGAATAAATGCGCCTACATAGTATTCGAACAATGTTGTGACAGCAATTAATTCAATTAAAGGTTTAACCGAAAAACGGTAGCCAAAAACAACAGCAGTTGTGGTCAGTGCTGTATCTAGTGTTTGTCAACAAACAAAAAAAAAAAAAAAAAAATAAAGCCACTATTGTATCGTTGACAGTAACTTATTTTTATGTCATAGTGCGACTCTGGTTTTTATACGTAAAATAGAAAAATTCGAGGACGTGTTATTTTACCAGATTTACTGTAGAAAAGTGTAGAAAAACTTACAACAGCATCCGGCGCTATATCTACACAAAAAAAAGTTATTGTTTTTGATATTTTTTTTTTTTTTTTTATTTATCTCAACATTTTTCCTTTAGCACGACCAATAAATATTTTCCTTAACATTTTGATTGATATAATAAAATATTTGAACGAAATCGATAAACATTTTTTGCATTTTGGTGCACAATACAAAATGCAAAGAACGAATGACAATTGAAATTGAAGGACCATCAATTTCGTTCCGGTCACATAATATTATTGGTATGCATGGCACTCCAAATGTCCTGCACTCTCTCAACATATTTATGCTTGAATAAAAATGTTGTTGAACGAAAAACCTGCGGTGGATTGTAAATTAAGCAATTGACGAGATAAATGTTTTTTCGATATTTTTGACAGAACACATCAATAGTCCAATGGCCAATAAGTTAAATTGATTGAATCGGTTGAATGGTGACAAATTTCTACCAATTGATCTTTGAAGGAATTGTTTTTTTTTTTTTTATTATTCCTTTTTATAGAGACAATGGGGTGTCATGGGAAATAAAGACATCAGTTGAATGTGTAAGAGGATATTTTATTTTGATTTTTTTTTTTTTTTTGTTCTTCCTTAAATTATTATTTTGACACATAACACAACAGCAGAATAGAAAATTAATAAATTTGTCTTTGAACCCATTAATTTAAGAAAAATGTAATTTAAGACGACAAGTTGTGTGAGGTCCTTCGGCTATATGATGATTATACATTAGGATTTAGGAACGCCTCTAAATTAATATTCGCGTAACGTCTATCACCGTACAGGCATCCACAATTTTTATTAAGAAAACAATTTTTGTTGTTGTTGTTCATTGAGCAAGTGCCTCATTCAAGATGTTATAGAAGAGATTCGTTTTGTACTTGTCTGATTTTTTATTTTTTTTTCTGAATCCAGAGTCAGAGAGTTCGTTTGTGTCAAGTACACGTCATTGTTTTCGAATTAACTGAAAAATTCATGTTATTATTTTACCACAGGTTGATTGTCGAAGTATGATTATGAAGTGTGTTTGTATGTGTGTGTGTGTGCGTGAGAAAGTCCTTGTATGGTAAGTTGAAAAATTAACACAAGTTCGTGATGGTATTTTAAGTTATTGAGATAGCAATCGGTTTTCTTTTGTGTGATGTCTGGCATTTTAAGATAGAAATACGTTGACGATTGTATTATGGAGAGAGAAAAAAAAAATGTAACCATTTGAAGACATTTTGTCTTTGGTGGGACAAACAAGAATATTGGTGAGATTGTCAGAGTAACGTAGATGTTGGACAGAGAAAAGGACGAAATAATGACGAAAAGAATAATGATGACCGAACGGATGACTGATGTAATGGTAAATAGACTAATCTAACTTGACTTGACTAAAGAATTTTGGTCGTAGAGGGGTAAACGGACTTAGAATTGAACTGAACTAAAAAACAAATTTGTTTTCATTGTTAGACCGATTTCTTTATCACAATGTCGATTCGCCCAGGCGAAAAGTTACAAACTTCCACTCCAGATGTAATAAGGGTAGAATTTCAGTAAGTTGTTAAAAAGAACACAAAATGACCACAAAAAGACGTAAAAATAACGTAAGTGAAAGGAACGAGTTTCTTCAAAAAAATTTTATAAGAAAACCAGACTTACAAACTAGATCCAAGACTTATACAGACATAATTATTAAGATATTGTTCTTTATACGAGTTTTTTTTTGTAAGTTTCCTGTTTATGTTTAAAAAAAAATATTTCTAAGTTTTTATTAAAAATACCTAAAACAATTCAGTGACATGCCATTAAAATAAAAAAAAAATGATTTTAAAACCAACCCTTAACTCTTTAAATTTAAAAAAAGGGTTGCAGTAATTACTATAGTTTACAAGAAAATTAAATAAATCGAAAACCAATTCATGTAGCTTTAAAAAAAACACAAAAACAATGCATAATTACTTTATTTAGATATAGGTACATAATAGGTCCCAATGGGTCGATAAACAACATTGCATGTCCTCTTTAAATTTTAAATTAATTCGATTTTAATAATGGACATCGCATCATGCATGTCATCATATTATTTGTTATTCAAATAGACAGAAATAAAATTAAATTGTTACATATCTAGTCATTTAAAACGGATTTTTTGTTTTTCTGTGTCTATAACTGTGCGGAAAGCCGTAATCATTCGTATAGATTTAAAATTTTAAGAAAATCGACACACAAAAAAAATGTCTTAACCCTTAAATGCCCATGGACGTTTATTTTGGCTGAAACTTTCAGAATTGAATCTACACTCGAAAAAATAAAAACGAAAATATAATTTGATTGAAAAAAATCTAGGATTTTTTTTCTTCGAAGGTTTTATGCATGACTAAAATGAAAAATACCCCAACTTAAGAAAAATCGTACATTCTTCAAATCTGAACCGATTTTCACGTGTTTAGTCGCATTGGAAAGGTTATTTAATCTACTTTTAAGGAAAAATAGAACAAAAAAGTACACTTCCAAATTGTAAATCGATAAAATTCCAAAATGTCCATGTTTTCTACAAAAAAAAAATAACTCCGAAAAGTAAATTTAATTACCTATCCAACGTGACCAAATGTTCGATGGTGACTCAAAAGATGCCCTAGATGGAGATTTTTCGGTGTTTTCATGAACAACCAAAAAATTGGAAGGAGCAAATTTTCAAAAAAAATTGGGTACAAAAAGATACGGAAAATACGGTCGGACGAACGAATCGATGGTTAGTCGTTAATGGGTTAATATGGAAATATTGCTAAAAAATCGTTTTATCTTTTAAGATGAGGTGGGCATTTAAGAGTTAACATATAATTGCCCGAAAATGTCTTAATTAAAAAGAAGTTGTAGGTACCTACCAAAAAAGATGTATTACATTCATAAATTTAATTCATTCACTATTTAAAAGAGAATGTGCGAGAACATGTTTTAATGGGTTTTTTTTTTCTTACTTCTTCTTACTAAATACTCTCTATAAATGCTTGTCTTAAGATGTACACAGGCTTTTTTTTCTCTCCATAATTTCTTTTATTTTTATTTATAAATTATGGTGTGTCCTACACACACACCAGACATTAAGATATATGTACAACAATAAATTGTCTAATAATAATCTGGATGGATAAACACACGTTCCTTTTTGGCTGGGGACAGATAGAGTGGTGATTGGTGGGCAAAACTACCAGCAATTCAGAACAACAAGTCAGAAAGATTGGATATTGATTCGTTTCGGTGTAACTTTTTTATTATTTTTTGTGTCTTTTTTTGTGTTGTTTGTTGTTGTTGTTTATTTTTTGCATGTATTGAACATGCAATCGATGTAATCCGATTACGGTTTGGGTACGGTAGTGCATATATGTAATATAACAGAAGCTAAAACATTGAGAGGTAACTATATTTATAATGTGATATCTACAACTCGTTTTAATGAAATCTTTAAAGGTAAAACAACAAAAAAATCTTAATGAAATTGAGATCGGAATTAATGTTTTGAGTTGATTTAATTACAAAGTCAAGTGCTTTTTCACGTAGCGTGTATCATTATTATCGCCATTAATTTTTTGTTTTTTTATGTTTTATTTCTTTTTTTTATGACAAGAGGGCAATGACATGGCGTAAATATTTTTACAATGACAATTTACTGTTAAATTAGAGAATCGTACTTGTTAATTAGACTGCTATGCATAAAAAATGTGCAAGCGAATCAAAAAAGATGAATTTATTTCAGATTTAAAATTTTTCAAAAATGAAAATCCGACTAACAAGGCCGGTTAGCTTTTTTTAAATTGAATTTTAGAAAATTTTTCCCTTAAACTCAATTCAATTCACAATTTTTGCAGATTTATTAGTCCAATTTGTTTTAAAATCATTTATATTTAGTGGCAGAAAGTTAATGGCTGACATTTTTAATTAAAATTTGCTATTCCGAAAAAAACAATGTACCTACGAAATTTTTCATTTTGGGGTGAGTACCTAAAAATGGCTGAATGGGTGAAAATTGGACAATGTTTGCAAGGTGCTGACTTAATAGGCCAGATTTTGTCAGGTTAGTTAGTGTAGAATGAAGCGCCCTAAAATCCCTAGGCCTCCGATGGGCCCATTATATATCCCCCGTTTGATGACTTGCCCCTAGGCTACCATTCCAAGAGATCGATGAACCCTAGAATGGTTGACAAAGGTGCGTCACGGATTTCCGACAGGTTCGCCAAAATGGCTACCCAGCGTCTTTTGTCTCTTTCCCGATACGGCTGGGCATTCACATAGTAAATGTTTAGCCGTCTCAGGCAGTTCCTCGCAAAATCTGCAGGTTGGTTCCACATCTGTCAGGTTAGATTTATCTGAATTTTTAAATTTTATTCCAATTTATGTCGTATTTTTTAGTACTTTTTCAATTCAGTATTTTCAAAAAATTAATTTTTTTAATTTTGACAATTTTACACATAAAATGTCATCAAAAATTTAATAAATTCTGAACGTTTACATTCCTATGTAAATTTTCGATTGATTTTTTCCATAATACGATTGCTTAAAAAAAAATTCCCAGCCATTGTTCATTCGTCTGTAAATTTAAAATCAATTGTTGATGACAACAAGTATTTTTTATGGTTTTTTAAAGAGATTTTTTTTTCATTTTCCTGTTCTTTTTTTTTTTTTTAAGAAGAAGAAGAAAAATAAATACAACATATCTACGAGAATACCAATAAATTAATCAAAAACTACATAACACACCAAAACAACTTTCCATATAAGTCAAATTGTAATAATTCCCGCGAGAAACATGGTCTTTACCCATCCCATATATACCGAGGCTCTTCTGTATGAATGAATTTGTTGCGCTACCCGTACGTACCTATATCCATTATATACTTAAACTTAAACCTTACCAACCAATGGTACAAAACAATAACTTAACGTCTGAGATGAATGAAATAACTGAATGTGGTGTGCAAAGAATAATAATTTAGCCTTTCGACCTGGAACTTTGTGAGGCAGCGCGCATAAGATAAGTGCTGCGGCCAGCAGCACCAGTAAAGTAATGAACGTTTTGTTTTCTGTGTGTACACATTTTTTTTTTTTTTTTTTTTTTATTTTTAACATTGTAGACACGTAATTGCAATAAAAAAGAAGTTTACTAAGTTGGAAATCGATTTTCTGTGTGAGTAACTTGTTAATTTTTAGATTGCCACAATATTAAATGATGTGAAGTATTGTTTTATTGCTTTATGTGTGTTTTTAAATAATATTAATTAAGTTTTGTATGTAAAGTATTGGGGAATTGACAGAACTTGGATGATCGAGTAAAAAAAGGGTTCGTCGTTTTAGAAGTCTTTCGTTTTTTTGTAGTTTCTTTAATAGCGATAAGAGTAGGCAACATGGCTCATTCATATATCTTGACATTAACATTAACCGATAAGCGGGAGGTCAAAAATGTCGTTTACGAATAATAGGAAGAGAAGAGGCCCAAGTACGAAGGCCTGGAGATCTCCACAGCAAAATTTTGGGGATTATGGTCGGGATTTTAGGTTGTAATTTACGTTATTATTTAAATTTGATTAAACAAGGAATTAGAAAGAAGTCATGTAAAATTTGTATGACTTTACTCTAATTTTTTATAAAAAGGTTATTGTCGGGGTCACTAAATTTGAATATTTGAATTGTATTGATTTCTGCAGGGGATGCATTTAAAGTTTTCGTCTCATCTTCAATAAATTTACATTTTTGATTGGAGGGTAATGTCGGATTCGCCAGAATACTCAGTGTTTCCGATTATATTGCTTTTAATTTGAGATGGTTTTGTAAGCGTTTAATTGGAGGATTTGAACTTTGAACTAATTGGACATTCCAATATTAATCAGATCAAACATTTGCAACCACTCATTAAAAATCCTTTTATTTGAAAAAAAAACAAAAAAAATTTTAACCAGCGCTCTAAAAAAAACGGCCAACTTTTTTATAAGTGAGAAATGTTTGCGTTAAAAATTCAACTAAATAAAAATCAAAATGTCTCAATAAACAAGTCAACTTCTTTCAGCTTTTATTACAGTTCGAACACGTCCTTGACATCATAAATAACGATGATCAAATGTTTTTAATGCTTAGACGGCAAAGTGTACTCATTTTCAATAAAAATTCATTGCAATCAACAATCCAAGAGCAAAAACAATTGTAGTATTTTGAGTATTTTCGTTGTGCAGACAGTCGTTAAAATGTTACATCTTAAAGGAAGAAAGAAAAAAACACTTACACACACACACACATGCACACATTTCAAGTAGATCGATCAACTGCAAATACGACGAAACCATTATTATTACCTTAAACCCAGAGTAATTGGATAATACTTATGAAGTGGGAAATAAATATAAATTTTATCGAAATTAATTGTTTAATGGCCGTAATATATCTTGGATTATTGTATGTTGTAAAAATGAAAATTATTATATGCATTGCGATAGCGATATGAAAGGAATTTTCAACACATTGAGCAATTTTTCGTATATTTTACATTCAATATAATATCGACCAACAATTATTTTGGTTAAATTGTAGCTGGTTTGTTATTAAATTTGTAATTTTTTTTTGGTTCAAAAGTTATTAATAAGTAATAACCAATTTTCTTTCTGTTTACAGGTCGATAAATTTACTATAGTATGTGGTTCAGATGAGGTATGTAGTATTTTAGTAAAATATTTTTTTTCCAATTTATTACACTCAGCGAAAAATATAGCAAAAAAGTTACAATTTTCGTAGTTGATTCTAAAAATAATGAAATTTACTATACTTTAACTACTCATAGTTAATTTTACTATCTGTAGTTAGTATTTCAAAAAATTATAATAAAATAAAGTAGTTAGTCTCAATTTAAAATTTTTAATTATTTTTTAGTAAAAACAATATTCAAGTAAATATTTTTGCGTTCATCCCGACATCCCGAACACCACAAGTCCTATAGCTTATCTTGTAGTACTATATTTCTAAACTTAAAACGACCGAGGATTTCCCTTCCGAAAAACATTTTTCTAAAACCGGTTTATTGTTTCAAACTAAAAAGCAGTAATTTTTTTATAAAAAATAAAGAAAATAAAATTTTTAACTATTTTTTAGTTAAATTAAATGAGATGAAATAAATATTACTGAAATGAAGTATTTTTTTTTTTTTCATCAAGAATACATTTTTTTAACACTATTTTAGTTGATTTAATTATACTTTGTAGTTAAAGTTTACTTGTTCGTAATTAGCTGAAAGTCAATAGGTTTTATAGTTGATTTATAGTTAATCTAACTATTTTTTATTCTGAGTGTACGAAAACATTTTTGTTGGCGTTTTTACCGATTATTTTGTAAAAGTTGCGTCTATATCAAACGAATACTTTACTACCCCTATACGGAATGAATTTATTTTTAAACATTTTTTATTCGTAATTTTTTGAAGAGAAACCAAACGCCAATCTAGAAATTATATGGAAGTTTTCTACACCGAATGACATACACACCAAAAAAAAAATCGACCATACTCGAATATCAAATAATACCAAAAACAATTATGACATCAAGAAAAGGGGCTCTTTCAATATAAAATTGCATTCAAAGTGCAACACAACTGGGATACATATAAATATTAAGATTATGGTGACATTTTTATTGCTGAACTAAATAAAAAGTGATTGATTGAATATCATTTTTATTTTGTTGTAACGTCACATTGAAGGATTTTTTTTTTTGTTTTTTGTTCAGTTTGTTTGCGTTTTGTACTCTCATCATAATTTTTTATAGCGATTTTATCTAAAGAAATTCATGACAAATAATTTTTGGATGAAATATTTGTAATTTTTTTTGTTAAGACAATGCCCATAAATCGAAAAACCATCAACAATAAATTTATTTCACATTATCCTATATAGAATAAGAATACCGAGGTGAGGTTTTTTTTGTTTTTTTTTTTTTTTTTTGGGGGGGGGAAAGAAAGGTTCCGCGTCATTGTCATTTGATGGCTTATTTTCCAAAAGTCATTTGAAGATTAAGGGTTGAATGTCATTTTTTTGAAGAAAACATTTGTCATTATTTGATGGTCGGTGTGTATTAGTGATTTTGATGTGTATTGTCCACTATTATCGATGTTCTATTTTTTGACATGTTTGGAGACTTAAATATTTTTTTTTATTTTTTTTTTTTGGAAAAATCGATTCGAAGGATTATTTTAATTTTAATAATTCTTCGAACAGTCCATTACCAAAAAAAAAAAAAACCCGTTTGGAATGGATCTCTTAAAGCGATATTCTTAAATTTCTCATAATTTAAATTGGGGCGGGGATATTATTTTTTTTTTGGTTGATTGGTGGCTTGAACTTAACAAAAGCGATAATGCTTAATCCAAATTGAGTAATATTTCGTCTTAATATTGACCACTTAAGGGGCTAAATTTACTATAATCACTACATCAATGAACTAACAAAAAAAACATCATCTTTCAATTTCATTATATTTAAAAGACCTCATTGTCTTACTGGGTTACTGGGTTATTCATTTATTCAAGAATCCAAAACAACAACAACAACAAAAACAGCCAAATTATCTTTAACCGATTGTAATCAGTAATCACTCATCATCACTTTAATCAAATCGCTTCTTGTGTACGCGCACGCTTAAGCTTTCAAAGATAAATTGAACGACATGAATTTTGAATATTCCGGTACCAACAGAAATTAATTTTTCGATCATAATTACCGGGTACAGATAATTTCTACTTGCCCAGAAATAGCATTTTTATTGAAAGTAAAAACACCGTCGTTTATCAAAAAATTTGCCATTCATGTGCAATTTATATTTGCGATAATTTGGAGAAAATGACGCAGGAATGTTTTCAAGAAGCTGATCGCGTATGGTCTTAGTTGTCTTTTTTTCTTTTAATTGTTGTTGTTGGTATTTTAAAGTAATGCGTATATGTGTCCGCTATAAACATGCGTGCCATTATTTACATGAACGTGCTTATTAACTCTCGATAATATTTACCGAAATTGATCAAGAAAGTTGTCAAACACAACTATACTATAGAGTAATCCTCCTCTTTGGGTGCGCACAACTGTCTTAAAAGTCCATTGAAAAAGACTAATTACCTGGTCGCGTTGACAGAATGTCATTATACAAGATGTATGGTATATTGATCGGATCAAACCATGCGCGTTATACAATTTTTTAATGACACAATTTTTTTCGATCTTTCCGGGCCATTTAATTATTGTTTTATTCAACATTATATATACATACATATATATATATGTTGACCGTTGTTTACATTTTCCAAAATTGAACATTGCCCGGCCACAGAGACGCTTTTATTCGCATTATTCGATCAGTAAAAATTCCATTGACAGCCACTATCGTACATAATATTGTCACCTGTTGAATAATTACTTATTGTAAGTACAGGTTAATTGCGATTTAATTTTCTGATACGTGTACGGTAGTAACATCGATTATTGTGAGGATATTTGCAATTGATCAATTCATGTAATTAATATCGATGCACGTATACACCCATGGGGTACATAAAACGTAGGTAGTACAAAATTTCTTTTAATTTGTTTGGTGAATGTGAAAAATTTCTTATTTGGTACATATTAAGTGTAGGTATTTTTTTTATCGAAGAACATGTTACTGGAGAAGGTCATTGTGACAATTTAATGCAAATTTTAATTGAATTTATTTACTTATGAACAGTTAAAAAAATAGAAAATTGTGATATCGAAAAAGATTTCAAAAAATGCCAATATAATAGAATAAAGTTCAGCTGTCAGATGTAAATCACTTTGGTTTCGATCCACTGATGAAGCAAAATGATTTATTATTAGTAAATCCAGAGCAAATTTAACCTTAGGTCGGTTTTTTTCGCTGACTCTACAACGCCTCGCCAGACCTGTCGGCCCACAGCCAATTTATTATTATTTTCGAGTTATTCGAGGCTTTTGTGGAGTTTTCTTGATCATTTCAGATGATCAGGTGTCAAACTCTAGAATTTTCCATACTTCACATGTTTTTTCTAACATTTGAAATGTTTCCATCGTAGAATCGAGTTTCAGCAATTATTCCCTGAAATGGTGTCCTAGGCCTAGACCTACAGTTTTAAGGGGAATCCGAACCACTCGGCCTAAAGCTTAATCTCATTATTTTTACTCTCAGACAGGGATCAAACCCAGGAACTCCCTTTCCAAAGGCAACTACTCAATCCACTGAGCCATTTGGTCAGTTTTCATATATAAGTAGATGGAAGTTAAATATTTGATTGAGTTTACATAACTCAACTTCATATATTATTTGATGGTGGAAAATTAAACTAACTTCGAAAATCACATCCAAACCAATTAAATTTATTTTATTTATGCCAATAAATTAGCCATTAATTACCACCCAAGTCTACAAACACACACAATATAAAATACATGTCAAATAGCACCAATATCAATCAACCAAACAAATAGACATGTTCGATGTTCGTGTCTCAAAATATTTATCAACCAAGAAAACAAAGAATCGATGGAGAAGAAGAAGAAGAAAAAGAAAAAATATTTCTTTTTTGGTATACAACAAAAATTCCTTAAATACTAAATAGCCCTCACCAGATCATTTTGACAATTTCTGAAACACAAAATCTATCCGATTGATCTACATTTCGGATCATTCATATTATGTTTGTTCAAATAATGCAAATGGATGTCTACAATGGGACCGTGCATTTCGAATACAAAGTAGTTCCAAAGTGTTTGCAAAAACATTAAAGTATCGGATAACCAACCCAATGCTTATTCAACGAAAGATTCTTTGATGTTTTTCTTGCCAGTTTTTTTGGGTCAGACCAAGAGAGATAAGATATTAATTGGTCATTATTGAATGGGCAAAAAGAAAAGATCTGCTGGTAATCTGAAACGAAGAACAATCTATGGCGTAAGTATAAATATAGAAAAATCACCAAAAATTCCTTCAATTAAAAAGATTTGATTTATTGTGGTGATGGTTTTTATTTTTGTTCGTATCAAAAATCTTATTGTTATGCGCCACAGTGACACACATAAATCAAATCCTGTTCACCTAGCGACCTATAAAAAAAAAAGAAAAAAAGGAAAGAAAAAATAAAGAAAAACTTTTCCTAAGCAAATCTGTGTTAACTCAATGGCATGGCTAACATAAATTTACATTATTATCCTCGTTGCCATCTCTAATTCTCTATATGTGCAACTTGGTACTATTGGCATGTATATATAGAACGTATGTGGTACACCTGGTATTGCTAATTAATAGACAACCCGCATCTTAGTAAATTCTATACCATTTAGAATGAGTTTTTGCCGTGCATATTTAATATGTGATGATGTCTGGATTCAATTTTTGTACTATAATCAATACATTATGGATGGACAACTGTGTGGATGGCGCATATAATATTATGTATATTGAAAGAGAGTGCACAACTCCACACTGCACATGTACACCATCGTCATCATCATCATCATCATCATCACAGAGAGCTCAATTGAAATACAATTTAAGCACCTTGAGGACTTCGGACGATCAAGATAAATAAGTATGATGGTAATTTTCATTTAGTTACATTGATTTTAATGTCATATTAATGGAATTGATTTAGTCGCTGTTGGTAGGTTTTGTGTTTTTTTTTTTTATTTTTTTTTTCTTTTCTTATTATTTTCAACTTGTTTTGTGCACACGTTCAGGGACACGCGACCATAATTTATTGCAACAAAGTTGGCATAGGTGTCTAGTGAAGAATATCAATCAGTTGGGATGAGGAATTAATTTAAAAACCAGCTTTCAATATTAAATCAATTTGCAATTCATTAAATAAAATCTTGTTTTAAGTGGTTCCGCCGAACCACATCCTCTCAGTTATTGATATTATTTGCCACATTGTCTCTGAATAAATAAAAAAAAAAACCTCCAAACATCCCTCTCCATTTTATAACAATTTGATTTACCTGCCCATATACATACATACATACATAACATACCTGTCTCAAATTAGCACACGTGTTCTTATTATATAAATTATACGTAAATAGACAATTAAATGTTTGGTTGAAATTTTTGTTGATCAACAATTCCGATCAACAATAATATCGTATCGTATCGTATGTAGTATGTGCCTTATAATATAGAGTAGTCCTTTTCGACCAATCAGAATGATCTATTTCGATACACCTGCTTGTGGCCCGTGTCGATTTATACATACACGTACATATCATACTTAAAATTAATTTAAACGTGCAGTGTGTAGAAGGCCCTAATTTTTGAATTGTATAAATTGTGTCATTATACATTTTCTGAAATAAATATTCCCGGAATTGATAGTTTCACTTCCTACCTGTAACTTTAAATATATATATCTTTTTTTTTGGAAGATTTAACCCCCCCCCCCTCTTTTTCTTCACGTTTTGTATTCAATACTAGTCAGAAAAGATTTTTGTCAGAGAATTCCTCGCTCGGAAATGCGATAACTCAAAAACGTTAGTTAAATTTTCGATTTAGTATTTTTGGAGTCATTGGGGAATTCAGGAATTGAAACTGGAGCCCTGCCCCCTCTCGTACAAATTTCTTGTAAAAAACATGTTTTTTTTTTGTAATCCTTGACAGCTTTTTTCAAATTTATTCATTGAGCTTTTACCCCCACAACTTATTACTGGAAAAGCTTCTATAATGTCCGTATAGTTCGATTAAAGACGATGTAAAGCCTGAATTTCGATATGAACTCAAATTTTAAGACGATCTAGCTATTAAGTTTAGGTTAAGATCGGTTCAGTGGTTACGTTTAAATACCAGGTATCCCTCCTATAACATGGTAGATACATAGGTATGAAAATCATTTCGTGTTGCATGAGACTATTGTAGAACTATCGTGTTATACGAGAATTTTCCAAATTTATCATATTATAAATGAATTCCATGCAGTATACCGTGTTTTATGAGAATTATCGTAATTTTCTTATTGTGTTTGTACGAAACCGTGTTGTAGGAAGACTGCCTATAAGTGAAATTTTAGTTTTTGTCCATTACAGCCATTTAATTACATAAGGAATGGATATTCGTATAGGATAGGTTTAAAAGTAAAATGTGAGTTCAAAGATCCTGAAGTCCTTTTTCTTACTTGACCTTTGTCTCTAGCATCAGGAGCTGTTAACGAAGGATATTTCTATAGATGCGAAACTAAAAAAGTCATACGTCAAATTACTACAGTGAAATCTTCATATTATTTGAAATGTGGTCCAAAACTCGATGACATTATTATTATTGTCGAATTGAAATAAATGACATTTTCCCAGTAAAACCAGCAATTATCGAATTGCTTTCGATTGTTTTGTTTTTTTTTTGTCTGCGCAATTCTCACATCCACTGCGCACTTATTTGTTACATTTCAATTAACCAACAAATACAACAATCACTTCGACAAACCCGAACAAGAGGAATTTATAATAATTTTTTGGTCGATTTTTTTTTTTTTCATTACTTTTGTAATTAAAATACTTTTTCCCTCAAAATTAAAATGAAAGGACGCGTTACGTCTGAATGTGTGTGCTCGATCATAAAGAAATAAAAAAAAAAAAAAAATCGACCAAAAAATTATTTTGCTGGCGCACCTGCCGCACGCGTATGCG